>QOVD01000334.1:13753-30981 GCA_003521225.1 Tuber microsphaerosporum | reverse complement strand
GGGGACCTTGACATCATTCTTCTCGCTTCCATCCTGCTTGATGAGGTGGAGGAAGTCATCGTCAATGTAGGAGAATTGGTACTCAGTACGGCTGACATTGGGGACGTCCATATTGTGGGTGGAAGGACAGAGCTCTTCCAACTTCTTTGAGGTAAAAATATCAATGGCAACCAAGTGGACCTTGGCGTGGCCATGCTTGCCGGTCTTAGAGGTGCTCATCTCGACGATCTTGCAAGGGCGACCTTTAATGACGACGTGCCTTTATAGAGAGAGAAAAAAAGTTAGATGTATCCTGATACCCGGAAAAAGGCACACATATCACATAAGTGGATATGCTTTGGACCCAGAATGCAGGAACGTACCCATTCTTGCGAAGTGCAGAGCACTGCATGGGGAAGGTGGTAGAGGCACCGGCCGAAGCCTCCTCAAAGGTGTGGTTGTGCTATAGAATGTCAGTACCGATGTCTGTGCTGTGCATCGCAATATTCAAAAAGATACTTTTTCCTCCTCCGTCCCATAGCTGAACTGATATATACCATATAATGAAGATGCAGCTTTAGGGGCAAAAAGGAAAGCCCAAGCAATCACAGATTTTGTGTAGGGGCGAGGAAAGCAAAGGCAAAAAAAAAAAGGGAAAACAAGGGATTTTCCCTTCCTTGCTAGAGGGGGAAACGCCTTACCTGCTCGTCATTATCAGCCATTTTGAATGAATACAAGCGACTTTGTAGAGAAGAGAAAAGAGCGATTAAATAGAAAGCTGCAACGAGATTGGGGAGAGGAGGTTAAGGAAGAAGGAGTGGTGATGGAAAATGAGATGGAGGGGGAGGGGGAATAAAAGGGCCTTGAGGCGGTGGTGGGAACCAGGAGGGGCACAAAAAAAAATACCCCACTTGAACCGATTGATGAAAAAATTTCCCTTTAAATATTTTTTAGAATTTCCTCATTGGCCGGGTGATTCGAAACGACGTGTTTTTTACCTGTCACAACGACCTGTGATTGGGCGTTGCGGGGTGGTCTTGGCGTGTACTGGCTGGTTGAGAATCCGCCAGGTCAAAGCCCCCAAGCCAGGTTTTTTCAGTTCCCAGCCATGCGAGCAAGCAGGCCGCGCGACCTTAACTGTCGGGGAAAGGGAAGGGAAAGAGAGTCCAACAAGCATATTCCTTTGGCGATTGTTTAGCATTGCATTTACACACCACTGGTCGGGGAACGGCTCTCGGCGATTCTTCAGAAGATGCGTGCCACCCTTCAACGCCGCTTCATCCCATATCCTGTTCTCCTCGTCGGCACCAACAAAAGATACTCGTGCAAGGCCACAGGTTCCGTGCGAACCAGCGATTTACACCATGACCTCGAGTCGTTTCTCAAATATGCAAAAGGGATAGCATTACCAACCCATACTACTGTATATGTTGGGACGCTTTATGAGTACGTTCTCGATCTTGGCTTCGGTATAAATTTTATTCGAAGGTTTTTTCTCGCATGTATAGTGGAATTGGACCTGACAATTGGGTTGATTAAAGATACACTGTGAAAGAGACTCTCAGGTCGTTTGGAATGTCACTAGAGCGAACCGGAGGGAGTGGTGATAAAGGTGTGGATCTGCTTGGTACCTGGACAATCCCAAACCTACCATCCGAGCAATCCCAAAAACCCAGAGTCTATGATGCCCTGGTGCAGTGCAAATGCACAAAGATCGGCCCTGCTGCTATCCGCGAGCTCGACGGCACAGTTTCATCGAAGAGGCCGGAAACTGTTGGCATCCTGGCTGCGCCAAAGCATTGCTCGCCGGGTATACGGAAACACATGGCCATGTCGCTTCGACCTTTAATGTACCTTTGCCTCAGGAAAAAAAAGGGCATTGTTGAGCAGATAATCTGGAATACGCCAGCATCTGTGCTCCTTCCGGGTGTGGGAGTCAAAGCCATTCACCTAAGGAACCGAACCGAGATAGTCCTCACGATTCATGAATACGAATTTCGTAGCCTTCTTTCTCAAAACCCATCCGAAGAGGCGACAGTGGAGGGGGGCCGAAAATGGGAAGGAGAAAGAGGAGACACCTGTAGTCCAAAGTGGCAGCGGCGATACAACTCCTGTGGAATATGGTAAGGGTAACGACTAGCAAAGTTCGTTCCCTCCCAGTAATAAAAAAAGGTGGAGAGTTAAAAATAAAAAAAGTTATCAATTATCATAATCCAAAAACTTATGAATCTCCAGACTCAACTTTATCTTCCGTGACTCATACTATTAATAACCGTGCCGCGAGATCTCGATCTCGTGCACGAGAGCGCCTCTGGCTGACCTCTGCGGTTACGACCTCTGAGACATGCCAACGTCGGGTGGACGGATTCAGTACGATGCTTCCCCTCTTGACCTGGCTGAGCACGATGGTTCGCCAACTCACTCAGTCACAAAGTGGGGCCCAAGGTTCAAGTGCGTCTTGTGCTCAGCCTTAGGCCCACCTCGTGCTTTCTTCTCAAGAAAAAGTACTGGTGCCGCGCTGTCCATGACATTAGACCGGGTGCATGGCTGTGTGCACCTCTAGGGCTGCAGCTTGGACGATTCGAGTACGGTGCTTCGAACTGCTCGTAGGCTTCTATGCATTAGGCAGCGGTGGTGCCACGAGTTGGTTGGGTGCAGATGTTTACTGCGAAGCCTCCAGCCACCTTCGTGCCGAGCGCCACACGAATTGGGCATATAGCGTTCAATTCACCATAAGGTGCTACAAGGGCTATCAGTTACGGCATGATACAAACTTTTGCAAGACGAGGTACGCACAAGCGAAATCCCGACGCTCCACAAAAAAGGCGCGAGTGCAGCGTCGCGGCAGAAATTTCTGGATTCGAAATATAGCAACAACGTGCACGAGTGAGTTTCTATGATGGTCTCAATATATCAGTCAGGGTTATCAAGAGCCTAAACACCAAACCTGAAGCCCAGCTCAACTACTCTTCCTTCATCTCATGAGATGCGAAACCCCGGACAAAAACGGCCACCCTACCCTACTCCACCCATTAAACACCGTCACAATGACAACTTCCCCAGGCCGTCACAATTGTATTCCCTCGCACCAATCCACAGTTCCCACCGCTTTATATTCCTCCTAGCACAACCGCCTCTTATCTCCCCATCACTACTACCACCTCACCACACCACAAAATACCACACCTCACCGCGCCCAAACTCAAACCAACCAACCAACAGCCATGTTCTACAGATCCACCGAAAGCGTCACTATCCACCTCCCCCCCGTCCTCTTTCACTGCTACTACATGCGCGCCCTCATCGATATCCTCTACACCTACGAGGGCAAGACCAGCGCAAACAACAGTACCATGATTGCCGTCATCCAGATTTTCGACATCTCTCGCGGGCGCATCCCTCAATCCGGCAACGACCTCTTCAGCGACGGTGGCGCCGACTTCACCATCACCTTCGAGGCACTCATGTTCCATGCTTTCCCCGGGGAGGTCATGTTCGGCACTGTTATCGGGACGAGTCCCCTCGGGGTCTTCCTCATGTGTGGTGCGGACATGCGCGTCTTCGTTGGCTCTGCGCTCTGCGCGGAGGGGATTACTTGGGAGGGGAAGAGGGAGAGTAAGATTCAGGGTTTGAGGAGGTTATTGAAGGAGAAGGAGAGGAAGGAGAGGAAGGAAAGGGAGGGAGAGGAGGGAGAGGAGGAGGAAGGGGATTGGGAAAGGAGAGGGGAAGGGGAAGGGGCGGGTAGAAGTATTAGGATTAACGATGGGGTATTGGTCCGGATCACCGCTGTCACCAGACAAGGTGATAAACTACAGGGTGTCGGGGATATGAGTGGGGATTATACTGGGTTTGCATCCCGTTCTTATATTCCACATCTTCCTCCCCCCACCCAATCCTACTCTACCCCATCGAGACATTGAACTTAACAGTGGCTAACGGGATAAACCACCTTGCTACTTACAACAGACCGTTCTAATCCTACCCCGGGTCCCGAAAAGAAAGGATAAGTAAATAACTTGGCTTATTTTCAATCCCTCCTCCTCTCCCCTCATCGAGTCGCAATTATTATATATACCACCCCCCCCCCCCAACATCATCATCTCATATTATCCTGCATCAATAAATAAATAAATAAACGGGTACCAAGCAAGCTATGTACTTATTATTACTACTATACAACACAACACAACACAACATTCATAACAATAAACAAATATAATATAATAATGATTTACGTTTTCCCCATTTATTATTATTATTATTAAAATAAAATATTAAAAAAAAAACACCCTAGCTTCTCTCTCTCTCAAAAAAAGAACTCATTCTTGATATATATGATGTGATATGATATGTAACAATAACGGCAAATACAAAGTTGTGCAAGAAAGAAAGAAAGAAAGAGAGATAGATATCCAGCAGTCAGTCAGTCAGTCAGTTAGTCAAAAGTGAAAGAAGAAGGAAGAGCTTAAAGATATGTACAATGAAAAAAAAAACAAGTTATTAATAATGGCTCCGTTCCGTTCCATCCGGTCCCGGTCCTACTAAATCAGCTGACCAGCCAACCAACCAACCAGCCAGTCAAATGGGGAAAAGGAAAAAGAGAAAAGAGAAAAGAGAAAGAAAATGGGTAGTATACAGTTGGTAGGTAGGTAAGTATGATATCAAGGTGAAGGGAAGTGAAGTGAAGGTGAATGGATTGTCCGCGACGCTACGGCTCGCCAAGGCGATGTTAGATCAAGCGAGTGGAATGGATGGATGGATGGATGGGACAGAGTATTGCAGAAGTGGGGGGCCAGGCCGGGATGTTGGGGGAGAGATAATAGTAAGAAAAGGTTAGTATCAGAAGGTAGAAAGTGAGATGGTGAAAGAAAAAAGGGAAACGGAAAGATGAATAAGTATAGAAAAGGAAAGTATAAAAAAATGAATACATAACGCCATCCAAAACAGTCCAACGCTTTGCTGCTCGATGAACTTTCTAAACATGAAAAATGGAAAAAATAAAAAACGAAAAAACGAAAAAAAAAACCCCTCTCGCTTACAATAATCCTACAAGATCTTAAGTCCTTGCTGTACCTCACTGCTTCTTCCCCAAGCAAGTAGGTAAACAGACAGGTGTGTAAATCTCTCCTAGTCTCCTATAAGCTCCTCATTGATGGCGTTTCTTCGACCCATCATCATCCCCATCGTCATTAAATAAGTCTATTATGCCGGATATCGTCGGCGGCGCTGTGCTAAAGTGAACAATCACGAGCCACCCCGCGATGAAGTTTACCAGGTGGTGGAGGCGATAGGCGTATGATACGCCGTATAAGGCGGCATATGCTGCTAGGCCTAGGAGGAGTAAGTCTGTTACCAGCCAGAGTCTATTCATTGTTAGTCACATGCCCCAGTACCAAGAATTAGGAAAAATAAACGGGGAGCAACATACCGGTTCCTGATTCGGGGAATCATATTCCCCGTAGTCAATGTCTCGACGAGCAGGATGAATGGCATTATCGAGAGAAGGTTATGGTGGGAGGAGAATGGTGTGAGCCAATGGACTGTCAAGTTATGAATCCACACAGCTAGGACTGGGAGATTAATTGGCAGAATCCAGAGCATTACGATGAGAATCGAATGGGTATAATGGTAGAAATCCCAGTACGTGCCAGATAGCTCAGAGTATCCCTAAAGCTATGTTAGTAAAACGAGGGGGAAAAAAAGAACCCTAAATTCAGGAAACTTTAATACAAACGTTTTCTCTAGCAAACTTCAACGCCCTGACGCAAGTCGCAATCTGTACAATACAAGCAACCATGTACGCGAACTGGTAAGGGATAAGCGTCGCAACAAAAAACAGGAGCATCATGGTTGTCATTATCCGTCGCCTTGGACTACTAGTGGAAAATGGAGGAGTGATCGTTGGTGATCTACGACTAAAATTAGCACCACCCTCACATAACCACATGTTCAGTGCACACCTTCGTTCATTGCCAATCCAGGTCGGCCACTTGCTAAAGAACGTGTAAAGAATGGTCAACGAATGTAGACTCAACATCGCCCCGTAATTCAGAACAACACAAACGCCAACAGCAATCAGAGCAAACAGCGGTGCAAGGAACCAAAAGAAGGGATCCTGCAGCCCGACAAGTAAATCATTCTTCGCAAACTCCATAGCAGTGGTAGATTGCTCTGTCGCGGACTTTGACAGAGGTGACGGCACGGGATTGTCCTGTTCAGCCTTAGCAAACGAAAGCGAGATAGCCAACGCCGATAGCGCCACTAGAACATATGGCAGAGTCCTAGGAATGAGCCTGTCAAGACCTTCCCCAAAACTCATGAAGCGGCCTACGCACGGTTAGCAAACAAAACAAAGCTTATACAACCTGGCCTCCGATAAACCATACCCTTGTTGTCATATTCCTGAAATTGGATCCTAAGAACAAGCGCGACAACCAACAATGGGAATGCAGCAAAAACAGTCCGATATCGCATGGCGAGCCTTCCAAGACTCCCGAGAAAATCGAAATCAACTGAAACTTCAACAGTGCTATTGCACGTAGGATCTAGCCAAAGCTGCAGTGAGAGACCGCGCTTGGAGCTAGGTCGGAGTGTCGGGGGAATGAACGGGGCAGATCCGTGAAGATTGATGTCCGCAGAGTGTACATTGACAAAGAACTTGGACTCATACGGGTCGACAAGGTACTGACGGAGGAGCGGAGTGAAGAGCTGGCCATCCTCCCCGCACGACTGTACGCCCACGTGCATCTTATAGGTGAGCAGACTGCTGTGCATTACAGGAATATGAATTTCTGTCACGAAGGGCCGCTCTTCTGGCAAGACTGTACGAATACCATCCATCAACAAGCCTCGAAGGCTGGCATTTGATCGTATATACGAGTCCTTCTTCTCAACAAACTCTGCAATCACCCAGCCCTGCGCTACTCTGCTAGCCTTATCCACAACAGCCACAAACTGATGCTCAGCTATGTCCTCAAGGTCATACTGCAAGTAAGAGAACGGCCGGGTTTGTTCAAACGGCTGTCTGGAAGTCTGTACGGAAGCAGGAAGTTCAATCACATCCTCAGCAGCATTCTTGCAAGCAAGGCGTGTCGAGCCAGAACTATCCCCAGACAGATCCATATTCATAGAAAATAAAGCGGCAGTCTGTCCAGTTTGCAAGGGGAAAACGCTACAGTAAAGCACCTCCAAATTCCCATCCCTTGCTCCATCTAGCTTCTGGTCAGTCATCAATGTAAACTTAGTGCTTCCCGACTCCCGTGAAGGCGGAATAGGCATCAAGTAAGCACGGGGCTTCTGTGACTCTCCCAACTGCCGTAGAACAAGTCTCTGGCCAAGATTGACGATAGAATGCGAATCATCAAGTGTCAAAAGAGTGGTAGGGTCTGATATCATTAGTACATGGTAGAGTTCCATTGAGAACGGCATTGATAGCGAACCTTTATGCGGCAGTGTCTTTTCCGCAATTGGCTCCATGCCAGTGAGGTACCACTTCTTAAAGATCCTCATCCTTTCCGCACGGGCCTTTGTCTGCCCAGGCCTTTTTACATCAACAATATCCAGCATAGAACGAGCTACAACCTTCATGAGCTGATCGCACCAAAGAATTGCAAGATGATCTACGCCAACCCACACATTGGGAATAGAAGACGTAAATACAGTGAAACCATGGGTATCAGGCACTAAAGACGAAATGCTAGCATAGTCAGAAGGCACAATTGTATCTAATCCTCCGCCAGCAATTGAGACCAAAGTCACGTGCCATAGTGGGTTGTTATTGGCCCACTTTGCCGAGAATGACTTGCGCCAATAATTATTAATGTCGTCATATGTTTCCACTATCTGCTTGTCGAATGGTGCAGGCGGGCGAGAATGGGGGGCAGACATTGTTATGATGGTGTTTATGGAATTCGACTGGTAGTTGGGCATGATCAACATGGTGCGGGCGACAATCCCACCCATCGAGTGGCCAAATAAAATAACAGAACTAGGATCCGGCAAGTCCGAATCCATTGTGGACTTTCGTGAATCGTGATACAGCGAAAGAATGTACGAGACTGCCTCATTCAAATATTCAGCCTGATCAAGCATGGTCTGGCCGTGAAACGCTGTTATGTCCTCATTAAAATCCACCGTGAAGAAATCAAGTCCCCGCTGTCCCGCTTCTAACAACGACTCATCCTTGGCTGCTGCATTCTTAAAATATCGTGCGGCTTCTGCTGCTATTGGTCGTACTTGCTTGTAGCTGCCGGCATTCCCGGGGATGAAAAGTACCGGAACCCCTTTGGGCTGCGAGCACCTTAGCAAATGACTTGGAAGAACTTGAGATCGAGAACAATCGATGGTGAATGGGTCACCATTGAGTTCAGGGCGATTGTTCTTCTTTGCAAACTCGCTTCTTGCCTCTAAAACCGGCCAAAGATCCTTTACGCGACAATTCGGGAAACGTCAAATGACGGTCCAATAAAAAAATGAAAAAATGAAAAAAATAAAAAAGGAGAGCAGAGGCGCCTTGGGGGGGAGGCAAAAAAAGAAAAAGAGAAAAAGAGAAAAAGAAAATAACATACCGGATATTCGATGTCCACATTATGTTCCCGGTAAAGATAGAGATTATATTTGCTGGCAAACCTCGTGTGTTCCGTGTCGAAATCCTTCTCCCGGATGTACACGGGGGACATCTGCGGCATCCGACACCCCTTGATATCACACTGCCGCTCCCTGAACGATTGTATCGTGGCCCATAAGACGAACGCGGAGAGAAAGGTAACCCCCAATGTCGACAAGGGGCACAACCAAGCGGACCTTAACCGCGGTCTCCTAAAATTTCGGGTATCCTCCATCTTTTCCTTCGAAAGGGCTGGTGGGGTCGTCGCGTCGAGCGATTCCCGGTCCGGCGGCGGATTCCAAAGACTTTTCGCAGAAGGACTGTCTATCTTTTCCTTTTCACCACCAGGACTCTGCGACTTGTTCGCAGCAGCCAATTGGCCCTCTCCGTGCTCATCAACCGGCGGCGACTCGCTGTCTTCACTCTCCTCAGTGATCGAGGCCTTCGAGTCTCGGGAGGAGCGTCGACTCCGCATCAATCACGGAGATATGTCGAGCCTCAAGATTTCCGGTAACCCTATGATTAAGAGAGGAATCGGAAAATACGAGTAAGATAGAATAGTCCTTGAAGGAAATGAGGTTTTGCGTATTTTATTTTTTTTCGTTTGGCGGGGGTCGTGATGGTGGGCGGCTGTGGGTATGTTGAGAAGTATAACGAGTGAACTTCCCGTTGATCTGTATAGCTAGGAGTAACCAAGAACAAGTAGTTAGCAGAGAATCCGCCAGCGTTTCATAGACTTTTTTGTTCTTTTTCCTTCTTTCTTTCCCTCTCCTCCCTGATCTACACCGAGCCAAACCTCAACTAGCAAGGCGAAGAGCAAGGAAACACGGTGATGGTGTTGGTGGTGGTGGTTGGTGCAGGGCAGACAAGACAAGCAAGGAGGAAGAAGGGAGCAGGGTAAGATGGAGTGGGGATGAACAAGAAACATCACCATCACCACCACCACCACCACCACGAGCAGAAGAGAACAAGCAGCAGCAGAAGAAACAATTCTCAAGAGAATAAATTAAACTTACGGCAAAGTCACTGAAACGAAAGGCAGAGACAAAGACCGGCAGACCAACAGAGAAAAAAAAGAGAGGTTATACCGGGAGGGGGAGAAGCGCAGGACGATGGAATCGCAAGACGGCGGCCAAGGGAAGTTGACAAAAAAAAAAAAAAAAGTCGAAATGTGAAGACGGGATGAGAAGGGGAAAACGGGCGTCGAATTGGAGTTGACTATGATTTGGGGGGGGGAGGTCAGACTTTCGGGTCAAGGGAGGGTAAGTCAGTTGCGCGTCGCCTAGGCTGTTGCGGTTGCGGTTGTGCCGGGCGGCGGTTGTTCCAAACTTTGTTGGGGAATAGGAAGAGAGAGTGTGTGTATGGGTGAGAGAGAGAAAGAAAAGAGGAAGGAGGAAGGGAGAGAGGGAGGGAACGAGTTCAACTCGAGAACAGTGAGTGATGAAGTAAATCTGCAGTTACCATACGAGGATATGTTTAATTAGCTCTATGATAAGTGAGAGGCCGGTATATACTTTAGTGGTCATTTTATCAACCGCCATATATTCCAACAGTAAAAGACAAGCAGCGGCAGCAGCAGCAAAAAAAAAAAACTTCGTTCCGTCTGAACCGTTACTAGTACCGGCACTTCTTCTCCCTCTTCCTCTTCCTCTATCCCTCTAACCCACTTTCTCACCAGCTCTCCCTCCCCCGGCTCTTCTGCCTGCCTGCCACCAAGTTTCTTTTTCCTCACACTTTCCAGTTTCACCCGTCCCCTTCCCCCCTTCTAAATATCGAAAGTGAATTTCTCCTGAACACAGTACCGTACGCTCTTCCAAAAGAAGATACCAGTACGATACAAGTACCCAATCTCACAATCATACAAGCACCACAATGCCCGAACTCACCACCACCATCACCACCACCACATCCAGCCGCCTACCGTACCATATTCACCTACCGGCACTCGAGTACAGTACCACTAACATCATCAACACAACCCAAATTTTTTTTACTCATAGCCAGGCATACCGTATCATATTCACAAGATGAAAGAAGAAGAAAAACCCCATCTCAGTAGTCCACCCCACAACAACTCACTCGTACCGGTACAGTAATTGAACGACACCCGTGAACAACGGCTACTATTGCATATTATACCGTCAAACCCTACCACCTTTGCTTACATCTTTCTTACTCGAGCAGTTGTCACGCACAAGTCAAAGTCGAGAAGCAAACCCAAGACTTTTTATTTCATTTTTTAACCCCTCCCTCCCTCCCCCCAGCGCGACGAAAAGGCTTGGAATGCCAGTTCGGGTTGCGGGGTGTCTTGTCTTGTCTCGTTTCGCCTTGCACTGTACCAGTACCAGTACGGTAGACCAGTACGATATCGCGGAGCACCGTACCGTAAAACGCCTAAGTTAGATGTTGATGTGCGCGAGATGTCTGGAGGAGGGCAGTCGCGTGGATGGGTGCTTAAGAGACAAAAAAAAAACGTCACGTATAATAGAACCTCACCGAAGTAGAGTCCGCCATTTGTCTTGTAAAAGAATAAACGCGATATGCCACGATACGGTAAATGTACTTTCTCACCCGGCACTCGTATTATATTATACACAAAAACTCAGTAAGTTATAATACGACCAAAGTGCTACAGAAACCGATCCAACGAGGACAATCAAGAACCCCCCCTAACTTTACACAAACATCCAAATTTATCGTATGGTATAATACCTTAACGAAGGGAGGGAGGGGAGCAAAACCCGACTGAGTAGCAATGACCGCTCCTACTATCATCTTAACCACCCTTCCCCCCCCCAGAGCGGAAGCTACCGTATTCAATTATAATACTACATACAGCAGTTCTTCTATCCGCCAAAACCATCACCAATACCGAAACCTAGCGGGACATCAATTATCACTCGTATACATACCCTTTCCCTGGTATAATACAATCTGCGGAGCTCGATGATATGTATAATATGATCAGGAGGAGGGTTTTGGGCGAATAAGGTAGGGTTAGAAAGGAGTGGTGCTATATATACTTCCGGATTTATCACGGATGGGGAAATGATTGATTCTTCCGATACGTACTCAACAGGTTGGATCTAGAGGGCGAGGTGAGAAGGGGGCTTGAGTAGTTACGGTAATGGTTAGGGAATAAAGAACCCCCCCATAACATGGTAGCGTAAAGCTGCTTGCTAAGCGCAACAGCGCATGAAACGGTGAAATAAAAGCAAAGAAGAAGAGAATAATATCATATTTAGCACGGTAAATCCTTTCCCGTAATGCCCCGAGGCCTATTCCAAACCGGTTACAGTACGCTCCTCTTCCTCTTCCAGCAACAAACCCCCATAGCCATTCTATCATACCCAGGTAAACAAGCAAAAATCCAACACCAACTCCGAGAAAAATACTACCCCCGCCCACTATTCCCTCTCCAGTTCTTTTTCAACTATTTCTCCGTCTCTCCATTCGCCACTAAATTAGGCTATGATAAGCTACTGTATTCCCAACCCAAACCCAACCACAAAATTAGCTAACAAGCAAATAAGAAAATGCTCTGGAAACCCCCTCTAGATGATGAGTGATGATAAGACCCGTTTCCAACTGTATCCACAGTAGCAATGAAAAGCAAAGAGAAGACAAGAAGAGCATAAAAATCGAAATTGGGAAGTAAGAGCGCCGCAGTCATATTGCATACCGTGTGAAGCCATAATAAAGAGGAGGTGGTAGTGGTGGGAAAAAGGTATTAGAGATGGTGAGGGAAAGGAAACACCTCTCGAAGAGTAAGAAAAAGGAAAAAAGAGGAAAAGAGAGAGAGGGAGAAGGGGGGGGAAGGGGGGGTTAAGTAAATGTATGCATTTAGATAAACCCGCTAAAGAAATACGTTCGTACCCATACCGAAAAGCAAGCAAGAGGAAAATGAAAGAAAGTAAGCACGAGTAGCAAGGAAGGAAAGGAGCGAGGACAAAGGGTTAGAAAGGGTTATCTAAACAGTGTCCTGAGATCCTGTACGCAAGCCCCAGTCAACCATAACCATTTCAAGCTAGGGGGGAATAAATCATATCATACCTCCAACTTCTTCGCCATAGCATCCTTCCCGCTAGGCCTCCCAGAGGACATGGAAAGATTGGCAAGCTCGGTCTTCTTCTTCTGAAGCTCCACAATCTTCATCTCGAAGGAATCACGCATAATATATCTAGTTGTGGTGACAGGGCGAGTCTGTCCGAGACGGTGTATGCGATCGATTGCCTGGGACTCCGCAGCAGGGTTGAATTGAGGCTCCATGACGTAGGCCTTGCACGCTGCTGTCAGATTCAATCTGTACAATAGTCCTCGTCAGCGACTGGGCGGGATGATAATGACAGTAGGAGTTAGACATACCCGAGACCCCCAGCCATGATAGATATCAGGATGACCGAGATTTCCGGAGATTTTTCAAAGTCCTCCATCACGCGATTTCTTTGGGTGCGGGTCATGGTGCCGTCCAGGCGGACGAAGGTGATGCCGTTATCCTTGAACGCGATTTCAATAAGGTCCATGTGGGCGGTCCAGCATGAGAAAACAACGCTGCGCGACAATTAGCTATAATCCATTATGCAATTTCAGATAGGGAAGGAAGGAAGAGTGTAGACAAACCTCTTGATCGGATTACCAGCCGTGCTCGCCTTCTTATTTTCAAGGAGAGACGAAATAAGGGCTTTGACCTTGGTGCTCGGCCCGCTGTACTTCCCCTTTAGCTTCTTCCTCCTCGGGAGATCTTGGGCCGAATCATCACTGTAGCCGCTCTTGATATCTAGTAGAGCGGGCTTGACGTACTCTCCACAGAGGGGACAATTCCCACGCAAAGGTTTGCCGTGTCCGACGCTCGTTGAAACGCCACCGAATTCTTCAACGAATCTCGGCCCGCAGCCTTTGCAGAGTAGGTGAGCACATGCAGTAAGATGGCCTATGACAACACCCTTCTTGTTCGAAGGTGAGTCCTCATCACCGGCGCTGCCGGCTGCACTGTTGGTACCAACTTTGGCTTCGCAAAGAGCGCAAACGTCCTCGTTCGTGTCACACATAAGTTGGAAGATTTGATAACCATCCTTAGCAGACCATGGGGGCTCACTGGCATTATCCTCGATCTCATCGACGTTGATTGCATATGTGGAGGTGATTCCGGCGTTGTCACTATCATTATCACTCACCAACTCACTTCCGTGAGCGCAAATCAAGCGTAAACGTAAGATACTCTGCAACACATGAACGTAATTCCGCCCAGCGACACGATCTTCTTTTAGAATGAGATCCAACTTGAGCCTGGATACCTCCATAGTGGCCTCGTATAATTTTTGCTCGGAGCTAGAAAAATCGAGAAAGACCTCCAAAGATACATTAGCAATGGGTACTCCTGGGGGGGGGAGAGCTTTACCACTTCGTCCTTTCGGGGGGGTAGATTAATAGTGCCCTTCGAGCGTCGCAAAGTGACACTATGAAGTATACGACGAAGGTTCGCAATTGATTCAATATTCGCATTCTATAAGCCAAATAAATTAGCGAAATATCACTGTTTTGCGTGCGGGATGGGCTTGCTTTAAATGGTGCTGCAATATGTTTATTCCAGGCAGCATTTTCATCAAAAGGTGCAATGCGAAGAAACTTGACTAGAGTCGCGATATCCCCAAGACGATCTGCGGGAAAGAATTAATTCACTCGTAGCCCAGGGAAAGGCTCAAACAAAGAGGAACTCACTCTGAATCGGAGTGCCAGTAACAGCCCAACGTCTCTGAGCGTTCAAAGAAAGCATAGCCCTTGTGAGCATGATAGAGGGCGAGCGGATCATATGGGCCTCTGCGTTAATTAGTTAGTTTCTTTCTCATGCGCGTCTGTGGGGGGGTTGACTAGCCGTCGAGGACTATCCTAAAGAAATGAAGCTTCTGAAATGGACAACTGCCTTTCGAAGCACTCGCACCGCCAGTCATGTGCTTAGAAAACTCTCCTCCGACAATCTGGTAAGTCGTGAGGATGACATCGTATTGAGCCAGCTTCTCGATACTGAGCTCTCGCTTCGGTCCATGATACACGTAGACACTGAGTGTACCAAACTTGACATGCGCCTTGATTTGCCCCTCCCAGTTCCCAATGGTGCTGAGAGGGGTAACGACTAAGGTCGTCTTGACTCTCCTCCCCTTGGGCGGACGCTCGCCTTCAGCAGGTGCCACAAATGCCGCCGCAGCGTCAAGGGAACTAACAATTAGGCATATCACTTGCAGAGTCTTCCCCAGACCCATGGCATCCGCGAGAATGCCTCCGTAGATTTCGTCAGGCTTTGCTTCTGTCTTATCGCAGGTGATGACATTCTCATACATTGCACGACTGCCATGCCCGAACGAGCGCCAGAGAGAGGTATTCCCTTTCGAGTCAGTGTAGTCACGATCCCTCTCTTTGCTTATCATAAAATGTAACCCCTGCTTTTGGTGCTTTAAAAGAGGAGTAGTGATCCGTGGATCAACCTCGGCGTCAGGCAGACTCTCGACCTGCTTCTGCAGTTCTTCAAGCATGCCGAAAACCGCCGCCTCCGCATCAACTTGAGCTGGCAGGACCCGAGGCCCACTGGGGGCAGGGGTGGGTGGGACGTATTCCAATCCATCAGTTTGAGAGGGCCTCTTTAGGCGTCCATTCTTGTCTGCCAAAACTTTTGCTATTGCACTCATATTCATCACGGGCCCATACACATTGGCCTGCATTTCGAGCGGAGTTTTACATTTACCGTCGGTTTCGGGTCCAGGGAGATGACCTGGTTGCTTCTTTCTCGCAAGGACACTTGCTTGAAGCCGTACCAAGTTCCTCTCTAGCAACGGAACCAAAACTCTCGCGCTATTGGTATCGAGAGAACCGAATTCCTTTCCGAAGGGGTCTATAACCCCCACGCACAACGACGAAGCGCCGCCGTGGCATTTCAACGAGACTGGTATTATCGGCCAATGAGAGGTAAACCGGTCGTCCAATGGAACTGGTGCGGGAAGAGAATGAGCCGTGACATACATTTTTTCCATCAATCCAAAGCACACTTCCGAAACATTCGGATGAACAATCTGAACATCTCTGGTAACAACTCTGTTCGATACTATTCTGACGTCGTCGTCGTCCCCCGTAAGATCTATAACATCAGTCCCAGCCATGAACGCTTTCCCTCTACTGTTGCCGTTGCCGCTGCCGTTCCCATTACTATTCCCATTCCCGTTCTTAACGGGAGGAGTCGACAGTGGATAAATTTGTTGAGGTGCTACAAGGGGATGTTGGAAAGCCGGGGGTCGGTATTCCCGCATGGGCGTTCCAAAATTCGTAGCACCATCACCAAAGTTTGGACCCCCGTTCGGATTATTTATAATTCCCCCTAACGGATTCGGTGGCGGTTCCCAAAGCCTGTCCCAAAGCCGCTTCATACCCTGCGGGGGTTGCGGCTCAGTATTGACAACATTTTGCGAAACCGGAGGTGTAGCCAGCCCGTTAGCGGGGCTTATGGGTTCGGGGGCCTGGAGAGTCGGTGGAGCTGTCGGGTTATCCGGAGGAGTAGAGACAATTGAAGGGCCGGCATCGGTGACGATAAGCTCCTCGGAAGAATTATTATCTAGCTTGGGACGCTTGGAAGAACTACTAATAGTTCCGTAATGGTCACTCATCGCTCACTGAGTAGCTTCGACAAGCTAGAAAGATGAACTGCGGAAGATTGGGTGAAAAGAAAGAAGGACTGTGTAGATTCAAAGGCAGGATCAAAAGGCGGAGGAAGTGAAGAACTACGGAAATCTGAATTCCAGGGTGACTTATGGAGAGACGTAGAAGAGGAGAGAGAGAGAGAGAGAGAGAGAGGTGGCGGGTGGTTGGGAGGAAGAGAGCGTGGGGGGGGGGGTTGCTGAGGGAAAGGCGCGAGCTACAAGCAAGGCAACTTTAACCCTACAGTGGTAGGGCAACAACAAAAAACGTTGGAGCCTAGAAGGAGTATGGAATAAGAAAAAGAAAAGAAAAAGGCCACAAATCTCTGAACTGAGAAAAGTGAAGAATTAAGGGAAGGAGGAAAGGGATTAAAGATGCCATAGAGTATTGTTGCACTGATACTGCTGTAGGTGGTACCGGTATTGTGTGTGTGGTAAGCAAGTTCGGAAAAGCTTGTTATCGGATAGAAGGAGAAAAAAGGAAGGGGGATCAGATCAGATCAACCTTGGCTCCCTTGCTCGTCTGTCCTACCGGTACTATACGTATGATACCATGGCTTACCGGGAAAACGTGCTGTTGCTTGGCGGAAACGGCGGCTCGCGCGTAACTTGATATTCATAAAACACAAGAAATCTGATAAATTACCCATGCTGCCGGTATTTTTGCCCTTTACTTCTTGGCAAAACCTCCTGGGGTCCTCGCTTATTGGCCACGATAGTACTGTAGGGCGCCGTTACAATACCGGTACTGTAATTCTTCCCATCGTGCTCATATCCTCCCCGTATATTGGCTCGATATGATCTAGCCTGGTATCTATCGGTCCAGCATCAGGGGGAGTGAGTACTCGAGTAAATGGCATTAACAGCACCCAAACTCCCGGAATTCATGCAGTACACTCCCCTTCATTGGATATTACAATCCATCCATATTTTTATACTTTAAACCCCCCCATAGCAACCCCCAT
>QOVD01000334.1:2949-13388 GCA_003521225.1 Tuber microsphaerosporum | reverse complement strand
CGACGGACCCCCCTACACACCGCCACCCCCACCCTGCTGCCGTAGCATCAGCTCGTGTCTGTACAGTACTCGTACACCGGTGCTATACGAGTACAGTATGTCCCCATCGGATTGAATCGAATTAAATTGAAATCGGTAGTATTAAAAATCCTACAATGGGTAGAGTTAGTTGGTTAGTCCTCTATCACCGCCGCCGGGGGCCCCATTTCATTTCTACATAGGTATGAGTGAATTACGCACACTACGGCTCCGCCCTTTTTTTGTTTTTTAATGTCTGGTCCGGTCCCGTCCGATACGGCAGGGCAACACCACCGCAGACATGGTGAATCACAAAAAATCACTCACAGAGGATGAATGATGCCGTGGTGGAATATTTGGGTATAGTATAGTAGTATACCAGTGCTCGGAGGTCTGTGAGACTCCGGATACGGACACGCCATATACGGGTTACTCGGAGTATAGGGCGGGCGCTTCAAGTGATATAATCAATCAAGTGATTCTTCTATCATAGCTCCTCTCCTATAATACTTGCCGATACCCTTCGTGAGCCCCAACACACCGCGAGCTCGGTACAGTGCTTGTATGTATTAACCTTACTACTTGGAAGAAAAAACGACTATGATATCCACACCCCGGGCCACCTTCTGCCACTGCCTTAAAAAAGTCGCGTGCGACATCTTTGCTAAAAAAATAAGAATTAACACAGAAACGTCATTAAACCCCCTTAATTTAATTTCGAAGACACCCAAGCGAAATCAGCAAATAAAGAAAACTAAGGATAAAAAAGGCTACGGCCGAAAAAAAAAAAGGAGAAGAATTGCCCATAGACACCATGCCGCAGATATCCCCATACCAACACGTCAAATTCAGCATTGCAGATCCTAGGATTACAAAAAGGTAAACCTCTATCTTTGAACGAGAAGCAATGAGATAGGAAATAGAATGGAGTAGAGGAAAGAGTGCGATCCCCAACTTAGCTATAGAGAGAAACCGGGAAAGTGGGAGAAGAAAGAAGAAATCACCTACGGGACAGAATTGATTTTTTTTACAGGATTACTTGATCAGGATAAAGTTTCAGTTGAAAACCGAAGCGGCAAAAGAGCAACGCAAAGGCGGAACAAGAGGATAAAAATTGATTCAGGAGGATGCGGGGGAAAAAGCGAAGAAACCGACTCCCACAGTTCGCCTAAGGTTCTCTTTTAGAGGAAAAGCCGCGACGGTCGCTCCCAATCTACCACTAGGATGAAGAACGGTCGCCATGGCTTCGCCTAAATAGATCTGCAAGTCTGCTTCCACCACTACTCCTGGAACCGCCGTTACTGCCATTACCGGGGGATGAAGAGCCACCAGGTGATTGCGACTCGCTTGGTGGGCGTAGAGGGGTGTTAAATGGCCACACAGTTGATCGGGGTTGCTGCGCATTTGGCGTCTGTGGCTGTTGTCGTGGGTCTTCTGGTGTAATTGGATGCCTGCATATGGGGCAAGTCTGGAAGTGTTAGTTCCGTGGCAGCGAGTGATATGGGATGACGGATGCTTACATCGTGCTCTTCTAGCCATCTCGAGACGCATTGGAAGTGGTAGCAGTGTTTGCACGGCAATTGTGAGACCTCTTCGTCAATAACAAGCTCTTCCTTACAGATAGCGCAGTCGTCTCCGTCTAATACCATTTGCTGAGTAACCTTAACTCTAGGTAGAGACTCAATGGCCTCAGTCGAAGCTGGGGGTGGAGCATTTCCTTGGTGTTGCTCCATGAGTTGTGAAAGGACTCGATCAAGCTGTGCCTGAGAGTAAACAAAGTCGCCCTCAGTACCGGGGGGCATTCCCATTAGTCGAGCGAGCAAATTGCCAGGGCCAGGGCCGAGCGCAGGCCCACCCCCCTCCTGCCTAGGTCCAAGTAAACTGAGAATCCTATCAACATATTTAAAACATGTTAGCAACGATACGCCTCGCACCCCAATGACCACCAGTAAAATCAGCAAGGTGCCGAAATCAATAGCAATAATAACGTACGCTGTCAGATCCACCACCCGCGGCTCCCCGGCCGGTTGCGGCGCATCCGCATCTCTCGGACTCAATCTAGCGCTAGAATCGTAGTAGAATCTCTCTGAACTACCGAGCCCCGCTGGGCCAAACATGTGTGCATGTGCGTGGGCATGCGCATGAGAATGGGTGTGGTTATGTTCATCAGCCCCGGGTGGTTGTGGCGATCCACCTTCACCTGACCGATGTGGCGGCTGACCAGGTGATGTCACAGGACCAACCAATGCCTGAACGATGTTCGTGAACATATTCAGCATATCCTCCGTAGCAGCTAGCGGGATATCATCGTCCGAGCCCGCGGAACCAGCCGAACCTTGTCTTGGCGGCTGGTTGGAACCGCGAGGGCCTCTGAAACTTCGCTGTGCGGAAGTGAACCTTAGGCCTGGACCACCACCAAACTGAAATAGAGTAGCTCTAGCACGATGTCTGTGATCGTCATCGTCATCGCCGTCATCATCATCGTCAGCATCATCAAATGCCTGATGAAACGTAAATCCACCTCGATCCGCCCGGGGATCGTTATTTCCTTCAATCTGCAAGAAGAGGATTAATCATTAGCACAATGGTGGTCCCTCCCAAAATTATCAGAACAAAGGGGTGGAAAGCTTACAATTTCGACAGCGTCGCTGCCACAGGTTGAACGCGGGCAAACCAAGCCGTGCTCATCCCTGTACCATTCCTCTGTGCAGGCATGACAGTAAACTAATTCCCGCTCAGCGGGATGGCTTTGATTCGAAGTCATGAGTAATTTGTACTCTCCGGAGTTAATCTCGTAGGAGGATGGAAAGAGGGGGGGGGGCCGTGTTTGTGCAGAAAAATAGAGAAAGCCGCAATATCAAGTCAAATGAATATCGAAAGGAGGAACAGATGGGATTCCCGTTTGTTGTAGACTAATGGTGTAGGGTGAGTTTGAAGCTTGGAGGAGGGAGAGGAGGGGGGTTGAGGAATCCGGATGATGTCGACTGGGTAAGGGCACTAGAGGCTGGGTGGGGCAACAAGCTCCAGGGTTGCGCAGCTTGATGTACCGGTATCAGCCGCAAGTTTGTATCCCGAAAAAAGAATTACCGTCAATTGTACTGCCTGTACCGTGTATTCAAAAAAAAAGCCTTTTAATGGAATCCTGAGCTTCTAGGCCCGTTGAATACCTAGTCCGGGCAGGTGCCGCAGATAGAGAAAGTGAAATAGAAAGAGAGCGAGAGAGATGGTGACAGTGGAACCGTAGATCAGGGCTCCGATACCAATGATTATCTCCAGATACCACACGATAAGCTGATGGAAGGTCAGGTTAGAAGTGCGGTGGCGGTAACTGATGCATTTTGCAGTATGGGGTAGAGATTGCGCTATCGGTTGACAACAGCAAGCTTTTGAAGCTCAGTTTACCACTGGCTGCAGCTGTGGTACGCCTGATAATATTATTACACCTGCGAGATTTTCCCCTCTCACCATTATTGCAATATATCACTCGAAAGCTACCATACATAACCTATTCGATGCAATCCAGCTTTAGACCGAAACCACTACGGTAGAATATTCTGTTGCTATCTAGCCACACTTATGGCCGCGCGGCGCAAGAGGACCGATGTGGTTCATTTACTCGGGTATGGGTGAAAAATCGGACAACTAGTAGTGGCAAAGGAGGGATTTGTGTCGATCAACAAGTTAACCCTCTAAAAAGAAACACAGGGTCGCTCGTTGAAATTAGAATCTTTTTTTCAATTTTTTTCGTCCCTGCTCGAGTATTCTACTAGATCGGTAAGTTACTATCGAGTGCTAGGCTGTTCAATTGCCCTGCCGGTACTGGTATGTACGATACCGGGGCAATCTGAACACTCCAGGGGGCCACGGCACTCGGGCCTCTGTTTCCATGGCCGATGCTCCGGCACGTTGGTACTGGCGGCTTTCACCACGAGCACCAGAAGCCGGGTTTTAAAGGAGAGGGAAAAATCGAAAAAAATCTAATACCCGTGATATACGGTTGCTAACCCCCTTCATCCCGCCGAATCAAACCCCCAATACAAGAAAGTGCCGGGTGAAAGAAGTATAAAGTAAGACGGAAAAAACAAAACAAAGCAAAACGCGAAAGAGACATCAAAAGACTGAGACTGAGTAGAGGGGATGTATCCTAGCCATTACATGCCTTTGTGAAAACTACCACACCACGACGCATCTTCTCATCTCGAGCCCAAACAACTCCCTGTCTCCCGGCCCCCACGATCCGGTAACCACAAGAAACGGATCATCAATACATAGCAGTCGTTTCCCTGTATTATTTCCTTTATTCATTTCATTCATTCATTCAAGTGCCTTCGCCCAGTCAAACGCGCACAATAGGTGTCACTTCCACCACCACTCACCGCTTTCTAGACATACCTCTCCAAAGCGCAGATCCGACGAGTCCGGCTGCTAATGCTACACCACTGATAATGGCTACGCCGAGCATACCCTCTACACAAACCCACACACATCAGCACCCGAAACCGCGTCATCACGACAAGGAGAACAAACCCTTGGCGACCTTATCGTCAATCAACCCCCTCAAACTCTGCGACTGTAAATTTGCCGGTTCGTTCTCTAGCAATCTATCATTGTACCTCCTAGCCTCGGCATAATTCCCAAGTTTGTAGTTTCCGAGAGCAAGGTAGTAAAGGCATTCACGGCGGCGCTCGGTATGATCGCGAAAGATATCTATCCCACCCGATCAGCTCCACACACCCACCGCTAAAGCGTAGTGAGAGGGGGAGAGGACAAACCAGTCAACAATCTAACACCCATCTGTTGCTCCGGTCGCTTGTCGCTCTTGATGAGACCCCATGCGTAGTTGAACTTAGTCTGGACGCCAACGAACTGTCCCTCTTTCTCGAACTGGTTACGGAGGACTTGGAGCTCTGCTTCCTTGAGAGGGCTACTAAAAATCAGCTTCCGCCATACCCAATAAAAGTGCAGAACTTATCCCAGGGCAGACAAACCTTTCTGCATCGACAGCGTCTAGCCCCCAAAATCGTTCAGTTCAGTTCCCAGCTCGCTTAGAGATCGAAAAAGAAAAATGAAATGAGGGGAAATAAAGTAACTCACGTGGCAGATTATCAGACGGCATCGTATTCTAATTGAAAAGCTTGGTTCAGGAAAAAAGATAATGTGAAACGGTTCTATATATGGTGGACAGTAGGATAGGTTGTAGGAGGTAAATTATTGAGGGTTAAAGCAATGTACTGCGGCGGCGGGTTGGCGGTAACCAGTCACTTTTAAAGTGGTGGATGAGCGAGAGGCGGTATGATACTACCGGTATGATATGAGTGGGGTGGATGGGATGGTTGCGTATGATGGCATTTGTGGCAGTGGATTCCGTGTCTAGAATGTGTGAGTGGCTGGTGAGAGGCAAGTTGTAGTGTGGCTGGGGAAGAAGAGGAGTTGCCATGGTAACGGAGTTTGGGCTTTCGCTCTTACTATGATACCATTAGATAAGTTGTTGCTTCATCACAGCTTCCTCCTCCTCCCCATTCCATCCGCTACAGTCCTCAACAACGACGAGAAAGAAACAAAAAGCTTCCAAAAATCCACAACTCCACAAAAACAAGAACGAAACAAACCCCAAATAATCCAAAATGGTCCTCCTAGACGAAGCCCCCGGTAAAAAAAAACCCCTCCTCTCCCCACCTTCATCCCCCACGACCACCACTAACCACCCCTCCCCCTCCAATAGAATTCCTAATCCACGAAGTCCTCTCAAACTTCAACATAAGCAGCGACATGCACTCCATAACACGCATCAACGAAACCCTAACATGCATCGCCTCGGACCGGGAAAAAATCAAACACGACGAAGACACGACGCTGCGCGCGCTGTCGCGCAAGATGGAGATATCGAAGCAGTCGATGGAGGCGACGGCGAGCGCGGCGGGGCGCAAAGAGCACGGCGCCAACATGCTGCGGCTGGACCGCGAAAAGTTTGCTCTGGCGAAGGGCATCAACGAGCTTGAGAGTAGCGCGCATGGACTCGAGGGACAGTTGGCTAGGCTGAAAGAAGAGCTCGAGCAAGTTGATAAGGAAGACCCCATGCAGAGCGCGCTCGTCGAGGCTGAGGATGGGACGTTGCTGAAGTTGAAGGTTTATAGGTCCCTGGGCATTGACTTGCAGGAGGATGGGGCGGCGGGGTATTCGAAGGCGGTTATTCGTGGGTTTCCCTTCCCTCTCCCTGCCCTAGTGGGACGGTTGCTAATTGCTTTTTTGTTCTCTTTTTATATAGGAAACTCTTCCAAGGGGGATATACACGTCGTCAATATCGAGAGAAAGTTCTCACATTTCTTTTATGCGAATTACTTTTGGAATGTCATGTAATTTTTTTTTTAGCTCACTTTCTAGACCTTTTTTCTTTCTTCTGTATCTCTTAGGGACTAGCGGTGGTGTTAAGGTTCAAGTCTGCATGTAATTCGTTTAAAAACTTCTTTTTCCTTCTTTAACAAAGAAATTACTGTATATGACCTCAGAATCCATAATAGTCATAAAACCATACCATACCGCACTCCTCCAATCTTAATGTTGCAAAAATAGCTCTCTAGAGATATAAAAGCTAAAAACCGCTAAATCGCGAAAACCCCACCCCATTCACAACCTATCACCCATTCATAGCCTATCACTCAGCCTTCCCCGGTGCTTCAATCGCGAGCCACGTCTCGGCCCACGACTCACTGCCCCACTTCAACCCACCTTCTCTCTGCTGGTCCCTACCCCTCCAGTACTTTGCCTGGCCTAGATCCGATAAGTGCCTCATTGTTGGCCTTCCGTGCGGGCAGTTCCAGGGCTTATCCAATTCTCCCTATACATCGTTCTATAAGCATGCGTTGCAGCAGCTAGGAAAGGCTTAGAGTGACTTACCATGTGCTTGACGAGCTTTTCCATCCCTTTCTCCGTAAGTGCTCTTCCAACCATGACACTCATCCTGCACGCCCTCATAGCAAACATCTTCCGCACTTTCGAACAGCGCACAGCAGAGTTCCCAGGGTCTTCGCTTATTAGGTGGATTAGTTCTTCCAGATCTATACTAGCAAGTTTAGCCCTAAACCTCACCTCACATGTTTCAGGTGAGGGGGAATATAGTACCATCCAGACCAAACACAGTCTCTTTACTCATAGGCAAACTAACAAGCTTGCATTTCTCCCCAACGGGCGCATCGGGGTCAACTTCTATCACAAACCCGTTCTTTTTAAAGGTGTCTATGTGGTCGGTCACGATGATTTCGTCCACCGCCATCAAGTCCAATTTCTTCGGTACTACCAGCCGTTGATTCTCCACGATTGTCACCTGCTGTAATCTTTCAAAATTGTATTTCTCATCGCTAGCGTGTTGGTCTATTATGAAGAGGTCGTCGGCCCGAGTTGCTAGTATGAATCCTTTGTTGAATTGCCCCTTTATTTGCATTTCCAAGAAGTCTTGCTTTGTGACGGTCAGATTTAGGCGCTCTTCTGCGACTTCATCACGTTCTTCTAGGCCAGCCCCACCCCGGCCTGATGACGCGGTGTGTTTTACGGCCGAGGCTACTTTGGATAAGTCACGCACTCGGTCTCGCAGCTTGTCGATTGAGGTAGGGACGAAGCGGACCGTGTTCTTGGTAGAGATTTTATGCGAGTCCTCTAGGATTCGTAGAGCCCGTTCGAGAGCTTCGGTGGTGGGCTGCGTGGACTTCTCTTCAGCTTCTTTGAGAAGACGTTCGGCTTTTTGAGCGGCCTGTTGGCGGTTTTGTTCTTCGTCTATATAGTCCTCTTCGACCCATTCTTCGTCGTTGTCGGAGACTGGGGATTGCGGGGCGGTCTCTTTGCCCTCTTCAGGGTTGTCGTCGGGGCCGACATTAGAGTTCGGATTTGGAGGGAAGAGGGAAGTATCATCTTCAGGAGGCGGCTCAGCCGCCATCATTTCGGTGTCACCTCTACTCTTGTCGCCTTGTTCGTCTCCATATAGTGCCATGATTTCCGCCGTCGGCTCCTCTACCCTGCCATCCTGAACTGCTTCGCCATCACTCCCATCACCCTCTACAGCTTCTGGACTATCTTCATCCTCGTCCATAAGATCACCCTCTTCGGACCCCTCGCCGGCCGTAGTCGGGAGTGGCGGTTCAGTTCCCGGCGCTGTAAACCGACTAAGCGCACTGGAGAACTTGGAAATACTAGTTTTCTTCCCCTTCCCGTTGGCCGGCCCATTACCAACCTTCCTCCGCTTACTGGGTGAGTGTGGGGGGCTGCTCCCTCCCGCAGTCACCGGCTCCCGGTCACCAATCGTGATCGTTGCCGTGCCCTGCTGCGGCCTCCTAGGCGATCTATATAAAGCAGTAGGAACTGCACTTGTAGAAGCTCGGGACGCGAAGCCTTGAGACTCTAGATGTAGGGGTGGAAGCATGCCGTCTTCATCCATGTCTTCGGAATCTTCAGCACCAGCGGTATCTGGCTCTTCTGATGGCGCACTGGTTTTATCGGGATTCTTGATGCTCTGAAGGGAAGGTGCCGGATAGACCTCCTTGCCTTTCCCTTTTACATCGGAACTTGCCGCTGTAGACTCCCCCAACGAGAGAGAATCAAAAGCGGCAGCACGAGAAGGCGATGAACTGAGAATGTTGAGCAACTTTGGTGGAGCATAATACTCTGCATCATCCTCTTCAGTAGAATTATCTTCTGCCACCCGCTGCGTTGCTTGCGTAGGTTTGGCAGGAGCTTTATTTAGAGTCATTTGCTTCAGGTTTTGTGTTTTCGATTGGGTCATTGAATTCGGGACAGTTTGTTCATGATTGTCGAATAAGTCTGTCAGTGAAACCTATTATTGCCCCGTCAGACCGTTTTTTTATGAGTATGGGTCTCGGGTAAATACTTTTAATGACTCCATCATTTCTGCCTGATCGTGCAGGAGGATGGTCCTCTTGTCTGGAGAAACGTTGACGTCGTATGCATCTATTTTTGCTCAGAACTGCCTGTCTACACAATGCGCAGAGAGAAGGACTAACTAGTATTGAGCTGGATATCGGCAAATATGAATGGTGACTGGGTCACATTAAAATGCTTGTACACTTCGTTTATAGCACGAGCAACCTTGTTCTGTGAGCAGCATGCTCAGATCACAGTCCAGATGTAGTTACGTACCTGAGGCAGTATACAAGGCCTTCCGTTGACAAAGAACATCTGACGATCAGGGGCCACCCTGCCTTCCCCAACGACAGGCCGTGATATAAACCCGACTATCTTGACCATTTTTTCCCTAGAGCGCGAAATTATACGTAAGTTCGCTCACGGGTTAGGTAGAACTATAACGCGAGGGGACTCACTGAGGTTCTACTCCTTTCTGAAACCCTTTCCTCGTAGGCTTCATTTCAAACTCCAAATTCATCGGGACCAAGGCAGACAGAGTCTTTGTCCCAAAAACATTTGAAATATTCTCCCTAACGGTGGGATTACCCTTGGTGGCAAACACCGGGGTTCTCCTCCTAATAATTCAATCAGCACTCCTCTTTCTTTCTTTCAAACACGGCAACATGCCCTTTCGCCGGTTGATTGAACACCGAGAACTTGACACCAACACATACACCGGCATAAGCCTGCAGTATACCCAAAACCTTTGTATACTCTCTCTTGATGTTCCTTTCCAGCTCCTTCCGGCGAACCGGGAGCGTTTTGAATATATTCTCCACAAGAACACTAACCCCCTTCTGAGCGGCCGTGACAGAGCGGGACTTGAGCTTCCCGGACATTTCAAACTCAAGTTTCGTGCCCTTCGGAGCTTCAGCCGCCGTCGCGGTGATTATCTGCAGGTCTGAAAGAGCACATAGCGAGGACAAAGCCTCCCCTCGAAAGCCGAATGTAGTAACGGAATCAAGGTCCGCGTACGAGGTCAACTTGGACGTCCAATGTTTGAGAGCTAGACAGGCAGACAACCAGTATTCAGCAGATGAAACCCCCGCTAGCGAAATATATGTAAAAATATATATTATAAATAAAAAAATAAAAAATAAAAAATAAAAGACAGGTAAAAGTGTATCCCTTACCGATACTCTCATAATTGTCCGGTGAAATACCATCCCCATTATCTATAACTTCGATTGCATCAAGGCCATTGCACTTAAACCTAACCTCTACTCTCCCCCGGCTCCCACACACACAATCAGAACACCTATTCATAGTGCAAGAAGAGGACAACTACTATACCTATAGACGTAGCGTGAGCATCCAACCCATTCTCCACCAATTCCTTAACAACAGAAGTCAAGCCTTCACTGATAACTTGTCCAGATTGTATTTGGTGAACCTATCAAAAACCAGCCAACGCAATGCGAAAGCACAAAACCGGCCACGCAAAGCTTAGTTTAACATTTTTTTCTTCTACAATTGATTTGATTTTTTTACAAACTATTCGAGGGGGGGGG
>QOVD01000332.1:14030-29328 GCA_003521225.1 Tuber microsphaerosporum | reverse complement strand
GGGGGGGGAACATGTGTGCGTGTTTTTTCATTTTTCAGAATGTTATCATTCTGAAATTTCTGATGTTTTTCATTATGTGTTTCCCTGATGTTTGTAGGCCGGTGTTTTTCTCTTTTATTCATCATCTCTCTTTAACTCTACCCTTAGTGTTTGACCTCTAACCTTTTTCGATTTACCTATTCACTCTTCTTACCCCTCGCCATAGCCAATGTCACAATTGGGGGGGTGAGTGATTTGTTCTCCTATCTTTCTCCCTATCTGTCGTTCTAGCGAGTACGTTGGTTGCTTTTTTTCTTCTCTCTATTTCCTTTTTCCTTTTTCCTTTAATTTTTTTTTCTTCTCCCATTTCCGTGCCTTGTTGTCACATTGCTGTCTTTGTTGTTCTATCAGAAACGAGAGGAGTTCGCATACGCTAGGAAATCATGATTATTTTTTTAATTTTTGGCGCCCATTTTCAGGAACCATCGAACTGAAGTCATCCGCTTTTTTTTCTTTCTTCCCCTCCTTCTTGATCATACTCCCAATCAGAGGGGAGCTAGTGAATATTGTGCCTTTTCCGCCAGCGAATAACCCCTCCCTCTCCTCTTTTTCCCCGGATCGGTTCCAGGGGAGAGGAGAGAAGGAGGGGAAGAAGCACTCGCAATGTCGAAGCGTTTTTAAAAAAGACTGCTATTGCATACTACCCAAATTCGAGAAAGAGTACCAAACTTTGGCGGTATGCAATAGTAGTCTTTTTAAAAAACGCTTCGACATTGTGAGTGTGCCGCCAGCAGATGTACAATCTCTCAGAGTGGTTTGCCAAAAGATCTGTCATATTTTCTATTCCAACGCAAAGGAAGAAAGGGAGATCTGCCCGATGATTGGTTGCTTTGGGTGGTTTGGCGGTATTCGTTGTATGAGATGGCAGCCTTGTCGGTTGGCGCTACTCGAGTCTGATATTAGCTGATGTTTTTAATATCCGGACACCTTAGCGCCAAGACCCATACAAAATAGTGCCAAGGTGTCCGGATACTCTTGAAATCGGCTAGTACCGTAGAGCTGTGTGCTCGAGCATAAGCACTGTAAGTTGAGTTAAGCTGCTCGAGCATCGGGATAGTATAATGCTGTGCATGAGAGGTCACTCGGTTCGAAAACATGAAGTTGTTTGTTAGCAGTCAACCCAGTCCGGAAAATTCGGTGTTTTTTTCCCCATCACTCCCTCTTTAGCCCCCACCCCACAGACACTTGTCTGGCACATTAGTATTCATGGGGGGCGGTGAATCTTGCTTCGGTTGCAGTGTGCTGCCCGAGTAGAAAAGTTGAAGGGTACTGATCGCAAAAAATGTTTTGAGTTTCTTTCTAAATGTATCATATTGTCTTGATCGATGAATTCTGTCGGCTGAGGTGGGCAAAAAATAAAAAATATGCAAGAGGGTTGGCTCAAATTGAGCAACTCTGACGAGTTGGGTAGGAAGTATGCAATGCGCACGGTTACCGCTGCACATGTGTACGGTACAATAGATTGCTCACGCAGTGTCTCGCAGCCTTACAACAATCAAGGTGATACAGGTCATATACTTGTATGACCGAGGTGAAAAAAAAAACCCAAAAAAAAACCCAAAAAAAAACCCTGAATAACAGTGCAGTAATTTCCTGTAGCGTAAATTTAAGAATTGTTCCTTGGCGTTAAACTGTTTCGTATCTAGTATTGGGTGTGCGATTATGGTTAAGTAAACCTACTCAGTTAGCGAATGAGCCATGTTATTGTCTTCAAATTTTGTACAGGCCTCAGGGTTATTCGGGAGTAAAATGCGCAAAGTAGGGATGCTTGTCTAATCGCATCGAACTCAGCAATACAAGGTGTCCATCACATGGAAGTGATAGAAGGCATGAAAATTTTCTCTTCGGCGACACGTCGCGCTTGTACCCGATGTAAATGATACACTGTTGCTTGGATGAATACTGAAGGGATTGGAACTATTTCTAGCCAGAAATCGAGCTTGGTGTGTACGCCCAGCAACAAAGATCGATCGTCGTGAATGTTGTGTGCAGGCCCGGTTTTGACGAAACTAAATTTCTCACAGGCACCTACAGTGAAATTCATCGAGGTACATGCATACATTTGAAATTCACCTGGCGCAGTCCAAGGGATGTTCCCCGCAATCATTTCATTAAAGGCTGCCTAAAAATCTGGAGAAACAATGTCAAACTATTTGCAATACAGTAGCCTACGGCAATTGGGAGACCTCGGCATCTTGTTTGCTTTTGTCCCTAAAGGGAGGGATCAAGGAAGTACAGATTGTGCCAGCTTGTGCAGTGTGAAAATCTATCAAGGGACTGGGAGGGGTGGTGGAGCACCTACATATCTCGTTTCCACATCCTCTTCATGGCCCAAGTTGCGTAGATGCATATAGCACCAAACACTGCAACGAGCTTGTAGCCAACTGGATATTTAGGTATCTCTGGAGCGGGGTAAATGAAAGTTCTACTTGGAGTCTAGTAGGTAAGCTCGTGGGAGGGGATGTGAGGAATATCTCGGGATATACTATTCGCAAAGGAATCAATAGCATAAACAAAAGCCACAACTATCTCAATGGTTACGGCTCTCTGTTCTGCATGGTCAGAACAGATTTCTGCCAACCAAGCCTGGATATCAGCAGTAATAAGCGGGAGAGCCATACAGGTACTTAGAGTAGTTGGGTTTACGACGCACAGCAGGGATCGGACTTGCTGAGTTGCTTAGAAATGGAAGGTGGAAACTAGTCAGTATTAGAGAGAAGTTGGACAGTTAGGTGCTCGCAATGTCGAAGCGTTTTTAGAAAAGACTGCTATTGCATACAACCAAAATTTGGCTTATTTTCTTGAATTTGGGTGGTATGTTCAATAATTTTATTTAGAGGTTATCTAAAGGAATTCACCTATCCAGGTATCAACCCCTGAGGCGTTACGTTCCATGGGGCAAGCCAACCCAAATCAAACCAACCTGCCATGCCGCAGCCACTCTGGTATGTGACCAACCGTAGGAAATATAGTGATAGCGCACCATTACCTTCAACACATCAGGCCATGGCCCATCCGGGCTCAAGCTATCAGCTCAGGTCAGCAAGGCACCACCAGGGCAAGAAAGCCCCCAACGACAGAATCTCCCAGCTACATACAGGCGCAATTACAACAATAATAAACGGCCTTCCTGCCGCCTGGACCTCCAAACAAAAGAAACCCACCAAACACAACCACTGGCAAACCGGCCATGCACCCCAACAAATTAAACACAAAAGAAAATCCACCAAACACATACCAGACAGAGGGAGCCAGGTCAAAAAACGAAATGTAAGTCCCTAAAACAATACCCGGCTAAACTACCCCCATCTCACAAATCATCCTCCACCTAGGCCCCATACTCTCTCCGGCCCCTCTACCGGCACCGAGCACAAGTGGCCCAAATACCTCTCCGCCGCCCCGTAAACTCGGACAGGCCTTTAATGAGGCCGCACCGGCTACGCCATTTCTGGTCACCGGTCCCCGGCCTGTCCAAGCCATCCTCTGCCACAGCACCCAACGTCGTCCTCCGTTCCGCCCGATATTCCTTCCCTGCCTCACGGCAGTGGGAACACGTCCTCACCAACCCACCAGTAATCTTGGACCTAAACAACGACAAGTCCAAGTCGACGCGAGACCGGTTGCACCGACGAAGCTCAACCGGCACCACACTCTCAACCTCCTCCACCACCACAACCGGAACGTCAACCGAAGCCCCCAAGGGCGGGGACGAACCGACAGCCAACTCCACAACAGCCAGGGAAGCTACACCCTTCCCCTTTCTCAACCCACGCTGACGCTTCCCATGAGCCATCGGCACAACAATCACCCCATCTGAGGACGAGGGCTCAGCCACGTGTGGCTCAGGCTCCTCTAGACCTGAAGGAAAGGAAGCCACCTCATCCCCAACATCAGCCACGGAGGCAGCCACACCAGCCACCTCCTCCACAATGCCAGCCTCGGAAGTAGCCATACTAGCCACCTCCTCCCCAACACCGTAATTATCGTCACCCGAAGGTGACTCCCCAAGGATCGCCAAAGCCTTGGTAAGGTCCTCAATCTCAAGGCCTGCTCGATGGAGCCTCTTCGAGAGGACGGCGACATGATTGCGCAGCCGAGAGTTCGCAGCCTCGAGGGCCAGAATGCGCTCAACCGAGCGAGAAAGGACTTGCCCCTGCTTTGCAACAGAGGTAGCTGAAAAAGAGGAGGATTTTGACTTGACCATATTGAAAGGAAGCCTTAAGAACAGGAGAAGATGAAAAGCCTCGAAAAAGTGATGAAATCGATGTTATAAGGATTGAAATCAAAGATTAAAGTCAAGGGAAATCCGCTTGAAATTAAAGACTTGTAACTATTCAGAGATAGAGACAAGGAGAAATGGACGCAGCTGATAGGCCCGATAACCTTTTTATGACAGGTCACAAGAGGTTTGGGTGGTATGCAATAGCAGTCTTTTCTAAAAACGCTTCGACACTGCGAGTAGAGAGAATTATGCAACCTACTGTAGCTGTCGACGATGCTCACTAACCGACAGGGTCGCATAGTCCTGTTTGAGATGTGGGTGACAAAGGACAAGGTGACCATTTGGAAAACGTATGCCCCGATAGGGGTCACTAGGGTTGAGTTGGAAATCGTGCTTGAGGGGAGAATGCGAACAAGATTCTAGAAAACAGACAGTTTGTTTGTCTAACAGTGAACTTGTTGGATCTGGTAGCTGTCGTGGCTAGCTTCGGGAGGGGAATGCCGGCTATTAGAATATTGGGGCTGAGAATATGTTGAGTTCGATCAGAGATGATCCTTGGACAGGTATTCGTAACGACCGGAGATCAAGGTGCTTACGTATCAGCAAGCGCGAGTATCCATAAGGGCCAGGTTTTGAATGTTCCCAGTTTCTCTGCTAAACCCGTGGGCGTGGCTCTTCTAATTCTCTCCGTCCTATTCCCTGCGATCTGCTGGTGATTTTCACCTAGCCAAAAAAACCAAAAACCTTTTGACCTGAGGGGCTGTCGGCAAGAAGGGGGAATCCAAATGCTTGTTATAACACCTGCTCGGCTGCTTTCGTATCACAGCCACTTCCAGTACCCAGACCCCTGGAAATAATTTTCATCCCATACATGCTATTATCTATTCGAAACGTGTCTGTCGTTCACTCTACAGCGACGACCACCTATTTCAATTGATTGTTCATGCTGGTTCGGGGAGAGTTCAGGTCCGGTAAATAGGTGGCAAAATTGAGGCTGATAGATGGGTTTGTTGGTATGCATTCCCTCTTACGAATATCTCACGGTATTAGCTAGAAGCCCCTCGCAACACGATATAGGAGCTAATGTGTTTTTAGTGCCAACGAGACGTCTAAAAAACGCGAATCATACTACCAGTAGGCCTACTGAGGCTAGTATTGCAATTAGTGAGCTCACATTGGTCATGTATTTTTCGGTCTTCGGGCGGTTGGGGTATAATTTAATTCAGGTACCGATAGAGCTCTGGCATCTGGCGAACCAGGCTTGATATGCTTTACGAACTAACAGAATGATTGTATGTTAGGCTGTTAGTTTTACGATAGGATATCTTTCAGACCACCGATTTACTGAGAGAGCTTCCCCGCCTCCACTTGTGTTAAAGCTTTATTATAGTTTCTATGAATATCGGAGTGGAGCGCCCAAGGGAACCCTTTAGCACGAACTGTTGGGGGTTCGGGTTCATATTTGAAGTTAATCTCAAAGAGGTTTGGGTGCCATTGTGCTAGGTATGGTATCCTTGAACGGCCCCCGGGTTCTTCAATGCTCGCGGAGTGGATTGGGTTGGTTCCCGAGCTCCGCAAGCTTTCTGCTCCGAGGCCAAACCCTAAGTTATCACACAAGTGGTGCCCACCTTACGAACCAACAACTTACGCTTGGATAATAGGTTCTTGAGGGGTTTCCCTTTGTTTCACCCTAGTTGGATATACTCCACTGATAGAAGTATAGGTATAGCCAACTCACTTTACCTTACCTTGGCGATCGGGGGCAGGGAGATACCTTTCGAGGAGTCAAGAAGGTATGATGTGTCTGCTGGCATGCGGTAGACGATTTTGCGAACCAATTTCCACACACTCATAGCCCCTAGGCTACCCGTTCGAGCAGCGGCCGGTTTCTTCTCTGAATCAAACCAACTAAATGGCCCATGGGTTCGGTTCAAGCTATTGAGGCTGAAACATTTTTCCTCTTGCTTATTGTGATTTTCCCAAAGGTTGCGAAAGGGGCCCACAGCTCTCCAAGCTTTTTTTTTTCAGAGCTTGATTGCGCAATAGCATCTACCGGGGGCTGTACTAAGAATTTCGCTCTGAATAATCAGATATACTGTGAATTCTCGGGCTCTGTGGCTTGCCTCGGTAATTAAACAGAGAGTTCTGAAGGAGGGAAAAGGGATTCGCAACCTTTTGTCCAGCGAGTTTTTTCGCAACCTTTAGGAAAAGCACAATAGTTGGCGTTATCTGTAGCGCATTAACACTACTGCGCTCGTACTCTTTCTATTCCTAGGCAAGCGCCATGTTCTCGAATGATGCTGGGAGGGGAAATTCGGCTTTGGTGGGTTGGCTGAATTTCAAGAACACGAGGTGGGGGTCCAGAAAGAATAAAAAAAAGCCATCCTTTTTGAAGCTACGATGTTAGAACTGGCGAGCAGATACAGCACTCCTTGCTGTTCCAGCGACCCTCTTGCATCTGCAAAGCCATCCCGAGTTACGGTACCGCTCATGGTCACAAAGTATACAAAAGGATTGTCTCGGGTTCGTCAACTCGGCAACATGAATAGTGATGTAGATACGATATACTTTTATCACCGAGAAGTTGGTTTGGCTAGGTTCTGGGTAAATTCCTTTGTGAAGAAAATAATTAGGTTAAGTGGATTCAATTCATTACTTTTCCCGAGGCCTTGTTGAGGGGTCCATTTGAAATCTTGACTATCGATCGGCTCCATAACCTACCCGGCAGAAAGTCGTTTAGTACGAGCACCAGGATTTCGAACATAAATTACCTAAAAGTGGGACCCGGGGAGTCAACCCTGTTCCCGTAATAGATGCTTGGATAATACAGTCGCACCTAGCTATAATGAACGCAAAAAACACTGTTCTCTATAGAGATTAGCCAATAGCAAGGCCTAAAGGCAGCTAACAGACCAATCACAGTCTTTCCTTTCAGCCCCCGTTCACTATAGCGAGGTTCACTATAGCCAGTTCCAACTGTAACCCACAAATTGCACACGGGAGGCATGCATCTGTGCGGTTTGGGATAGCGTGGGGGGCTGCCGCTTGGAGACGGACCCGGACGGGAAGATCTCCCGCAGAACTTTTCGATCGGGAAGAGCCTGTGGCTAAGCTCATAGCGGACTGAGCGAAGCTAGCGGTAATTTAACTTCGGGGAAGGGTATAGAGTTCCCCGCTCCAAGTTCACGATTCTCTATGCACCAGTTGTAGCGATGGGAAGTGAAATGGTGATTGAAAACCGGGCGTCGCTGTCCACGGGACCAACCCCCCCGGTGGTGCTCTGGGAGAATATGAGCAATCACACTCTCACTAGGGCTATGCTGGCTCACACGATAACCATACAAAGGTCTCGGGTGGGATGGGTTAAGTCAAGACTCGGATAAAAAGAAAGAGGGGTGGTAGCATTGGAGCCGTGTTGAACTCGAGTCAATCTCTTGTGATTGGTACTTCGAGGTACAACCCGGAGGCCCTCCCCCCCTCCACCAATAGCAGTTTTTATCATGATTCAATTATCTGTGTACTTAAGAATAATGTAATCATGTTTGAGACTCATTGGGAAGCAATCAGGTATCGCTATGAAGAGACCGGAGGCCCTCCCCCCCTCCACCAATGGCAGTTTTTATCAGGATTCAATTATCTGCGTACTTAAGGATAAGGCAATCATGCTTGAGACTAATTGGGAAGCAATCAGGTATCGCTATAAAGAGACTTGGCTCTTTAATACTTGTGATTATTCTTTATAAACAAAAGGTATCACCCACTCAAGTCAACCTATCCTATTCTGCAAGAGGTCAAAACAAGCTACTTCTTGGCAGGCATAATGTGCTGTCCATCCTTCCATCTCTTCTCATCTAGATTTCATTTTCAACTAGGCAGTTGTTTGGGCAATTGGAGAGATGATAAGGCTGCAATCTGATATGTAATTTAGCAACTGCAATTGTGACTAGACAATCGAAACGATCTGACACCATCGCTTTTTATTGGTATTGTCAGTGATTTGGTAGTAATCCATTGGTAAGAGTGCAGGTTATGGTTGGAGTCAGTGTGTTCCTAGTGATTTGGTACACTGATATTACCTGCTCAGCTATAGGCTGCCTATAGATGCCATAGCTCATTAGTGAGCCTGAGAGCTTCTAGTTGGTTCAGGTAAGGAAGTTTATTGTCTTTTGCATTTTTGCCTAGCTCAACCTCTGTTTTACTCTTTGATAGTGCATGTTAGATTAAGCTTCCTTTTGCTCCCACTCCTACTTAGGATTAATAATTGATTGTTTGAGGGGGGTGAATGGCCATGGTGGTGATACTTTACTAACAGAGAGAGGTCTTATTCCTGAGCTCAGTCACAGCCGCCACCATCCTATCATTGAAAGGTCGCCCCCCCAGGTTTGTCTCACCATTTCCCCCTACTCTTTATTCCACTCCATGTTCACCCAATCACAAGCAATTATGTCAGGACTCACCTACCGTTACCTTCCCGGTCCTCTAATGACCCTTTTATACACCCGCGAAAAGTCTGTGACGCCGTGACCAGCTCGAGGAAAAAGGGCCCCCGTATATCACATATCTGGACCCAGTAGACACACGATATGCCGGTAATAAGCCCGATACCTTGTAATTTGTTCCAGGATCGAAGGAGCTCGGAACCCTATCCAATAGAATGAAAAGTGACCTGTAACTAGGCGGGTAGAGTTACGGAGCAGTCGGGATGGGTGGGCAGGGCGGGTTGAGGAGAAGAGTTGGCAGTTGGTGAGAGGAAGGAGAATGGAGAGAGAGGGAAGAGGAGGGAAGGAGGAGGAGCAGGAGGAAGAAGTACTCGCTGGTGTGGCGTTCTGACGCGTTGAGGGTGGCTCGTTGTAGAGGAGGAGAGAAAGGTTGGTGATGTTATGTTTATCGGGGAAGCGGAGAGTCGTTTTCTTAGTGAAGTTAGGCCTTGGGTAGAGCAAGACTGACTGGTTTAAGAAATGGTAGAATGGAAGTTTGACTGACTTAATAGCTTTAGATTTATCGCTGGTGTTGATGATAACCTAGGATAGACTCCTCTATACTGACATTCTCCAGGAGTCGGCATCACGATACCACAGCCTTCGCCCTGAATTCCAAGACTCGACGGTAATGATCCAGGATACATGGCTTTGGTTAGTGCTATTCTACAGAAGGCGGAAGTCCATCATAGGAGTTCATTTTTCATTGCCCTTCATCCATTTCTTGTATGGACTCTTCCATGTTCCCTTCCTTCATCCCCCTGCTTCTCTCTCCCGCCCGCAAGCTCAGCCTGTTCAGTTACCATCTTCACAAACCCTATACCTCGAAACACCAGATCACCGCGAATACCTAAAGCCCTCCGCAAAGAAAGATACTAAAAGTTGAAGCCAAAAATTCACCAGGGATCGATGAAGACAGGTATGTTCCTTCTCGAACTCGTCCTTCAACTCCGTCCCAATAGCCGTCTGGAGAAAAACTAAACCGATGAACACGCTCTTGAGGAGGCCTCCCAAGCCAGACTGACCAAGCCCTACGCGCAGGCCGACCTTCGTATACCACTCTATTTGTTAAAAGCCGATAAAGACAGCTGTGAAATAGGGATAGTTCACCGACCGAACACCTCAGTTAATCCCACCCCCTTGCTTTCGCAATGCAGTAGCCACGAGGAGAAACGAGCGCGAAGAAGCATATACTATAGAGGCAAACTAATGCTGGACCTTCTGGTGCTAAGAGGTGGTAAGTCTCACCTGTTTTCGCTTTAATCCTCCAGATTCCTAGCCTTCCAGGACTATGCCAGCATTGCTAACATTCCAAATTTGACAGCGACTCGACTAAGCCTCGATGCCGGCGACATCTAAGTCGACTTCTATTTCCAAACGCTATTGCTACCCTGAATCTCACGCGAAACAGCGGTCGGCAAGGCTAGAAAAACAACACGAAAGCCCTCGAACCATTTACCTGGACCTGCGCAAGTTACCTTTCCAAGTTCACATCACAAGTTTCCAGAGTATCCTAATACCAGATAAGAAAATGGGATGCGGCGGGTCAGTTCACCTCTTGAGAATAAACAAATTTCTTGGAGGATCTCGTCGAGTCCTCATCTGTCAATCATACACTATCACTCGACACGAAACGCCGTCCTCAATAGAACTTGTATGCGATGCTCAATTATTTCTCAAGAACTTCCCCCGGCCCTAGGCGCGCGTAATGCACCCTGAGGTAGTTGTTGGTTCACCAATAGCTTATCCGAACCCCACTTCTGTCAATTCTCGCTCTACCACTAAAGTACTGCCCCCCACTCCTCTCGAGGAAGCCCCGCTTCAATCAGATGTACATCGGTTTCCTTCTCCTACCTCTGTTTCCGTTTGCGTCTATCTAGTTCCCGTCTGCATCTCTCGGTTCTCCTTCCCGATAGCCCACGTTACCATTAATATGATACGGGAGCCCTCAACCGTTCGGAAGAGTTACCAAGAAAATAGAAGGATTCTGATTTTGACTTGTCACATGTCACCCAATGTCTATTGCCGTACTGAGATCTATCCGTAAATTTAGTATCCAGTGGATTCTAGAACCTTCAATTGACTTCAGGGCTCCTGAAACGTTTCCCACCAGTCACCAGCGAAATACAGCCGATATGATACTCTGAGGAAGAGAAAAAACAAAAACAACCGGAAACCCCCATCTTGTTTGCATAGCGTGAAAGGCTTGGTTTAGAGTGCCCGATGACTCACAGCCACTCAGTCCACACCACTATTCCTGGGCCTATCACGGTACATGTGGGCTGCCGGTGGGCACGGGAAACGGTATATCTGGTGCGAGAATATATGCGAGGGTAGGGCGTTCGCGAGTTTTTGTAGTGGGGGCAGATGCCCGGGATACTGGATTTGGTCTGTATGCCCTCTCTTTGGTCTGATTGAGTAGTAAAAATCCTACTATCACCTAATAATACTGACCTGTTAGGGGAACCCGCAATCGGGTTTCCTGAATTAGACAATTGTGGAAATTACAGGCTTGCATACCCCATAACCCTCGCTGTGCTTTCAACAGGCAATTCAGCTAATATTGACTACTTCTCAGGGGAAAACATTTAGAGAGTATTCAACCAAAATTATTATTAAACATTAAGCTGACTGTAGACGGCAAGGGCCTCAAATCATCCTTCTCTTCCACTTGCTAGACCGACCCTACCCATATGTGAATACATGGAGCTTCACGGGACGGGGAAGTTCCAAGCCAAGGCTACAGCTCACGAACCTTATACAGACGCAGCCCACGACTCTCTCCTCCTGGTACCCTATAGGTGCGCTCTGGGAATGCGGGAGGTGGTGGGGTTATACCGGGAATCGAGCGTACCCGTAATTGAACGACGTTTGTAGATACGACTACTATTGCATGACGCTAAGATCTAAGCAAAAACGCTGGATTTCTACAGTATGCAATGCCAACCATGTTCGCGAGCGTCGTTCAATCAGGAGTAAAACTCATCTGGCCCCCAGATCCCACACTTCCCCGCCAAAGTGCCATTTCCTAACTCGCATTTGGACTGTGCGCTAGGTTTTCCTGGTAACTAGCCACGGAGATTTGGGTAGCTTGGCTACTGACGGCCCGGCGCGCCCTGTGCATATTTCTGGAAAAAGGTTTTTGGTATTAATAAAGGCTACCGTTGCTCGAAGGTGTAGGCTACACCAATGAGGATGGAGCCAGCCGGCACCGTGGAGCAAGAGCGCGGGGTAGTTACTCGAATCGCTACTCAATAGCTTCACTGAGGTTGAATCTTTGGGAAGTAGGGGCACTCTGGTGTGATAGGCTGGACTCTCAAGTGTGTAATGTGTCCTTAGTGGGAAGAAAAGGCTTATTTATCATGGATATGTTGGCAAAACGTGGTTTATGGATTTTATATTGTGTGCACATCTGTTTATAGCCCTTTTGAGATCAGTCGTTCAGTTATTTTGTTTTCTGTGCCCGATAGATATCGCATTGGAAAGTTGGAAGGCGCCCTCCAGGCAAGGTTTCCCTGTTCCACTAGTATTAACTAGTCTATTAAAGATCACAAATTCCCCAGAGATTTCCTAGGGAGAATCTCGGTGAAGTAAACCTCTGAATCTGCAAATTTCCTTCCAAAATCACTTCTACTCTCTCTTTATCAGGCCAAATAAGTACCTTTAGCCGCTTGGCCACCGACAGAAAAAGGCTCATATACTTCTCCGCTATACCCTACCCATCTAGATCTAACCTACCCAGGGGAGAGTGGAGAAGAGAAACACACCCCTTACTCTAGCTGTATTAAAGGATGCTTTCTTGCTCCGCTACCTGTCCCCCCCCTCTAGGGAGCAGTAGATGCCTTAGACCCAAGCAACCGAACCCAGCCCAACCCATTACACCAGGGACGAGCCCATGACTCTAGCATCATGTAGAAAATTTAACGTGCCCACAGGAACCAAAATAAATAGACTATGTACCAGGTAATTCGAACCTTCTCCTCAAAAAAAGCCTAGAAAAACAAACACAACAAAGCCTATTCCCCCAAACAAACAATGAAAGAAAAATAGAAAGGAGGGAAAGAAAAAATACCAAACACTACTAGAAGAACCACCCCCAACACCCCAGTAGCACACAGTCCGTGTATTCAATTTCTAATGGTAGGCCTGATATTTGTTTTAAACCAAAACGCAACCAGACTGCACGTTTGTTTCTATATTAAACAAACAACTCACCTACCAATGATTTCTGCCCACCACCTCCACCTCCTCCAGTATAGATGATACAACCCAATTCAGTGCAATTCTTGCAACCCACTCACGTGCATGGCCATGTACCGCAGTGAATTTCCCCGCTTTAGGCTTCATTGGCTGTCTATGTTGAATTTAAATCCCACATGACTAAAATTATCAACGCCTTATGCGGCACGCGGATCTCCACCGGTTGGCTCTGCAAGCGTCGGGAGGGACCTCGCATCGCTTATCGAACCATGGATCTTGGTATCCCCCTCCCCTCCCCAAAGGGGTGGGCGAGGGAGTGGCGCTTGGCTCCTGTGATCTGCGAATTATGAACCACTGGGATTATTACTTGGTTTTTCTGCTTTACTGGAAGAGTATCTGATGTATTCTGTTATGAATGTAGATTTTGTGTTCCTTATTCCGCAGAAACGACTATGCAGAGTGGTGAAGTGCAGTATCCTGTCCTTCTAGCGGGTTGTTAGTTCTTACTCTCAAGTCCGGGTTAGGTGACCTGCTATTATACTACTGTAGCTCCTAAAAAACGGGTAGCCCAAATACCATTTTCCGCCCACCTGTTGCGCTCAGACTTAAGAATAGTCATGGCAAGCTACATGGTCAATGAGAGCATACACGGGTAAAAGACCAACTAACTCCCTTCCCCAATTTTTTTTTTTTTAAAAAAGTTGACCCGGGAGAGTGCGTGGTATGAAGGGAGTATCTACGTAAACACATTCAAATTTAACGCCACGAAACTCTTATAATAAGTCGTCTGGGGGGCTTTTATCTTTAGAAAGCACACCTCTCACTCACAAACCATCACTCGCTCACCACTGGGCTGGATGCGTAGCACTATTGAGATTCATGACAAGATAGAAGATATACGGTAAATAATGTCAAAACCTCCTACTGTTTACTTACCATAAGAGCCTGTTTGGATACCCCTACAAATGACCATTTCCCTCCTGTTTCAAAAATTCCGAAACAACCGTTTCTACGGGTAAAACAGTCACAAAACGGGGTGATTGCTTCCCTCCCATTTTTACTAAACAAGGCCCGACTGATTAAGAGCCGTTAGGAAGCCTCACCCAATGCCGAGTGACATTTTTTTCTCGATGCAAGATACATGAACTATCACTCGCGAAATTATGGGGCTCGAACGTGAAGCTTATAGTATATACCGGTAGCGCCCGATGCGATACGATACAGTACAGCTATTTACGGTAACTTACTGTAAACCCACTAGACCCTGCCAGGTGGGACAGTATGGAAAGAGGCCTTGGGTCTCAATGGGGATGTAAAAGGTGGAGATGGTTTACACATGGAGTGTGGTAAGTAAGGAAAACGCAAAGTAGGTTCTAATGCGGAATCAATCGCCGGCACTGGGGACAAGGATACCGTGGGTCTAACTTGGCTCTTGCTCAGCAGCAGCACCCTCCTGTACGCAACTCTCCTCATACGCTATGAATATTTTGTCTAATCCTCTCCTAATCTCTGTAGCCTGGCTATCTAAAGCCCGCTTGTTGGAAGGGGAATTAATTCGTCGGCACTTCCCACGACACGAGATCCTATGGTAAAAGATGCCAGCATAAATTTTATAGCGCGAGAGACTGTTACCTAGTATTGTGCTTAACAGATGTAACTTACGGCACGATATCAGCAGTATATGATACAGTACTGCTAGCAAGGCCCTGCCCGAGACCTTGAGGACTGATATTTGCCTTGACAAGTGTTGGCTCATGGTAGGCTTTGCCCGTTTTGCATGTAAATCTTCCTTTCTCTCTTACTTGCCTTCTGCCCACCCTTCCAGGATTGCCGCACTTTTAATCGGTGGCGTACACTGTTTCCTTCAGAGGACAGAACATGGCAGACTTGAGATCTCTAGTCAGCCGGAAACAGTTTACTCCATCCATCCATAGTTGGTCTGATATCTGGAGCCTAATTATACTACCAATCTTCAAGCACTGTGGGGATCTTGCTAACCGCCTCCTTCTTTTGTATTTCCAAACATCAGGGATATCCATTAATTACGCTTTCGCTCCCTTTGCACCCCCCTTTCTTATGCCATTTCTCCCTAGCCTTCCAGCTATGTCTCACTGTTGGCACGGCACAAAGGAAGGAAGGAAACAAGGCAGAAGGGTTAATTAAATAAGCGTATCGGATCTCGGTAGATATCTTAGATTAAATTATAGGTTTTTATATTTTTCATGCTTCAATACATAATATTATTATAAAACTAGTATCCCTCGGACTGTGCGCTCTCACATCCCAGTATAGCAGTAATGAGCGCACAAAGCACCACTTCTATCTAAGACTACGGAGGGGCCCCTCATCAAAGGTATCC
>QOVD01000332.1:0-13996 GCA_003521225.1 Tuber microsphaerosporum | reverse complement strand
ACCCACAGCAGAAAGAGGTACTATACACCACCGCCCCCATCAAGATCCCAAAGCCTACCTTTCCACGTGATAAGTATCTATTCCGAAGTTGATATTGCATGAAATACTTAGCTGGCGCAGTGGCTGATATGTCGAGAACCAATTAACTCCTGCAGCAACTAGCAGGGGTCTAAGAGCCGTGGACGTTTTGGCTACTTTCTCTCTAGTAAGCTACCCTCTCTCCCTATTTATTGCCTTATAAACCTCTTTTTTTTCCAGCAAAGAAAGGTATGGATAGTACCCAGAGAAAGACATAAGATTGGTAGAGGCCAGACAGATCCGGGCGATATTATACCAATTTGACCTCAACATCTAGATGATTGCGCTATCAGGTGATGAGATAGCACTTCTCAAACCCGTAGTACAGTACAACGCATAAGTATCGTACAGTAAATGTTAGATCAGAGAATCTCTATAGGATTCAGAATTTGCAGTTGCTCTTTTTCCCCAATCAATAAAAGCAGGACAACATCCCCCCCTTATTCAAAAGAAAAATAAAAAATAAAAAATAAATTCTTGTTTCATCTTTGTTCTGCTACCCCGCCGATCGCGGATCTCACCCACCCTTAGGGATGAGGTCCAGAGTCGGATTCTACCACCTCGCAGCAGGTCTGATTTGCGCTACAGCCTTATTAATGAAGGCTTAAGGTCTTCAGTCTCCCAGTTCCTGTAGGGCAGGTTATCCTTCGTTCTCCTGTTATACCCTACGTGACGGATCGTTCGATAATAACTCATTTTGAGAGGAATCGAACTCCTGGGCTCCTGCTAAATGCACAGGGGGGTTAATTGTTTCTTGACATGTTAACCACTGCGCCAGCTAGGTATTTTCACATCATATCTCTACAGGAACGAATACTTATCCTGTTTGTCTTTGATTTTTTTTTCTTTTCTTTTCTTTTTCGCCTGAGGTTAAAGATATAATAACGATTGCATAGTATTTATTTATTTATTTATTTATTTATTTATTAAATGTTGAAAAAGGCATTGCAGAAACCCAGCCCTGAAAGAAGGGGGATTATAATATAAACGTTAATCAAAAATATAGTAGCTAACGGCAGGGTCTCATTGTATGCAGGGTGGCAATCACAGCCGCAGGAACACCAATAATTGAACAAAGGTAGGTTTAACTATGAGAAAGACAAGATTTATAGAAGGTCACGGCTGCGGGTTATAGGTGAGCAACTGGAGACTGTCCGGCATTCTAGGATTGATAAGTGTATGGTATGTGGGTAGGTGCAATGACGCCAAATTCTGAATCTTGTTCGAAGCATTGTATTTGACTTTCAATTCCAGTATTATGAGTATGATAGCTTGTGTTCTCCCCTTTGTAGGGCTCCTGCACTCTAGGCAGACCATGGGTGCCCCCTCTCAGCAAGCAAGATATGATAGAAAGTGTAATCTTGGATTGTGTGCATAGGATAGAGAGAGACCTTAACTTACCAGATGATCCAAAGAGTATAATATCATTTTATTTCACAGCACATTATATGCAGACAAAAAGGCTATCTATACGCTCCCCACCATCCTCACCGCATCATAGTTATCTCAACTCTAAAACCCTAACCCCTTTCCCAACAGACTCAGCATCACACCCCCTTCTTATTTTACCCCTTTCGAACACCAATTCTCTTCTTCTTCTTCTTCGCCTAATTCGTAGATTAGATACCTTTTTCTTGTTTCTACAGTACGTCGTTAGAAACGTCGCCGGCGCGGTATAACATCAGAACCTTCCATTATATCATAAGTTAGTACCAGTCGTTGTTTAGGAACTTTTAACCCCACCGATTCAACGGAGTAAGAAGTCCCCCCCCCTCCGTCCATGAAACCTTCTCGCTTTCCGGTGCAGGGCGGATCTCTTCGCCCACACCTTATCACCCATCTCCCGAAAGCAGATATAATAATATCATAGTACAGTATGACAACACAGCAATTAGAGTCGAGGAAGGGGTCATAACAATAATAATAATAAAACCGCTAACGTCCCGAAAGACGCCCAGTGTTACTCCTTCAAAGTTTGCTTGTCATCTGTATCATGGGCATGCATGCAGGTGAGTTGCTTCTTAATACCGCGAGTGATAATTTATGCTCCGTGTAACGCACGTATAGTAGAGAACTTGATTGCTTGCGCCTGGTGACTTATTTCCTCGAAAACGGCTTATATACGTCGTCTTGTTCCATAGCTTTTTTTTTTTTTTTACTCCCCCTATTTCTCCTTTCCCTTGTTCTCTCATCTTACTCCTTTTACTCTATACTTTTTGTCTAATGACAATCAACGCAACCTTCTCTCTATATATACAGGATTCCTCTGGCCTTAACGACAATTCCGTTCCACCGGGCCTTTGCCGCATATCCTGTGACAATTCTGACAAACTTAGCTTAGCATATCAAGCAAGGCAATAGCTGACATTCTAAGAGTGGGCCCTACGAAGTGGTGAATCTAGTGCATATCACTAAACTCAGAGCATTGGATGTATGGGGGCGGATTTACTTGTACACAAGAACGGTATCCCCAAGACAGAAATCACAAAAGATCACTCGCCCCAAAGTTCCCAAACCCCCGCACAAAAATTCCCAAACCTTATGTATTCGTTTGCTGAAGTTTAATAAAATTACAGTACAAACAACGCATCGTCCTACCACCCATCGAATAAAATATATAAAAAGGCTAGAGCAAGAGACCATTGGTGGAAAAGAGGACAAAAAAGAGCAAAGACCTTTGAAGCAACAAAAAGGATCCACTTAGACTAAAAAAAGGACACGCTAAAGGGAAAAAAAAGAGCGAGTGACGACAAAGGATATGTTGGAAGCTAAAAACGAGGAGCAAAAGGAGAAGAGCAAAGAAGAAAAGTGATTAACGAGGTAACCCTCCTCATATCTAAACGAAATGAAAGGAGCAGGCGAACATGGAGTATTCGCATGGAAGCAAAATGAGAAATTATATTAGTCAACGAACGCCCACCCACCGATCCAGCCTTATATAAATGACATTCGAACTTGTAAGAAAAGTAGGAAACTAAGCAAACATGTCAGCAACCCCACCGAGATCCGGGGACTCCCGCTTTTCGGCGTATTGCTGCTGTTGCTTCTTCTCTGCTTGGCTGCGCTGTTTGCCAACTTGTGGGCGTTGGAGCTTGCCCTTTTCGCTAATCGCGACTCCTCTTAATCCATCTAGGAGTTCCAGGATCAGAGCTCGTTGCTGCCTGGTACTTCCAGCAGCGGTAAGCTTTTTGTAGCAAGCATCCACCTTTGCTTCTGTAAGCCCTGGTAGGTTCAATAATAGACTCCTTGGGGTACCCGAAGTCGGCGAGTACAAAGTAAAGATGGCAGCGATAAGTTGAGCAAGATCCTTCTGGACATCAACAAAGTAATCGGTATGCAATGCCTAGAAACACTCATCAGAACTTCTCCCGGAAACAACAACGAGAGAATGCGGAATTCTTACCTCGATAGCAGCAATAAACACCTCGCGGCATATAAACTCTCGGATGTCAGCTCTATCGGCTTGGAACTCGGGTACAATAGACCTGAAGACTCTAATAATAATGCCACAGCATCTTGAATCTCGCATCCTAAGAGCATGTGTACAAAACAGAATTAACGGCTCCAAGACACAATCGCTCGAAAGGATGAACTCTCTCATAGTTTGTTCACCGGGTCCAGCGGCCTGCATTTCAGGTAGCGCCAACTGATCAAGGAATCCAGAGTTTGTGTTAACAGTTTCGCCAGGGCGCTGCGGATCCAACAACCCAGCAACAATCAAAACAGCAGTATATGTAAGTTGCCTCAATATGCTCTCCTCCTTCATTTCTTCTGCAAGCTTGTCTTCGCCCAGAGCAATTTGTCCCTTTCTAATAAGCTCATCCCATTCACCACTAATCTTGCGATCTACTTGCGTAAACAAACTAGCGAGAAGAGGAGTCAGAAAATGAGCTCTGAGGGTGGTTGGGCAGTCGTCAATGATATATCTGGTCATGTTTAATAGGATGGACATTTGATGCGAACTGAGTGCATGAGCATCTGCGAAAAGTGCCAACGCAAGCGGCCCCGGAAGCTCGTTGAGACCGTAAAAATGAACGTCTAGCCTTGACATGCACCAGAGTATGGAATAGCAAGCCTCGCGCACCATCCTAATTGCACCCCTTATCGACGAAGCGAGCCCTTCCATCGTGGTCTTTGTTTTCGTCACATTTTCGTAGAATTCGTCTCTACTCCCAGTAGATATCCCAGCTTGCCAGAACCTATCAGTCAAAATCTTGCGTATAACTGCCTGGAGTTCCGGTTGGGGCCCTGCCCAATTCCCCACGTTATGAAATGCGTGAGCGTGACTATTAAGACTCGGTTAGGATACCTCATTTCACACCAATGCGTTGGAATGTGGAATTACGTTAAAAATTGTAGGAGATTGGGCAAAATCATGGGGATAGATTCATGCCAAAGCGCGCACGCAATGTTATAGGCATTCGAGGGCTTCCGTAGCTGTTCAGTAGAAACTGCGAGGAATGCCTTTGTAGCCCTTATCGGCAAAGTCTACAGAAAGCAAATTAGCCATCTGTTGGTAACCCTACACACCCTTGAGAAGCCTACTTTGAATTTCTCCGTCAATTCGCTTTGTAAAGCCTGGCCTTCGGTGTCCAATATATGTTTCGTAAAATCCGGAATTTCATTAACCCTTCTCGAGATAAGGTACTCCTGGACCTTATCAAGACCCAAGATAGCACAGAAGCCTTGAAATGTTTGCAGTGACTCTGTGAGACCAGGATCTCTCCATGTTTCACGCACCGGATGGATATAGCTCTCAAGCCTAGACTGTCGTACCGCAGGGTCGATATTCTTTGTCCGGTGACTAAAACACAAAATCAGCCGCCTTTGATCAAGCCATCAGAGAGGGGATTTAACCCAGAGTTGCCTACTTGATAGTAAATAAAAAGGTGTGGAACGCGATCCGAGTCCGGTCATCTACATTTTCTGTAGAGATAATCTCATTGATCTTTGTCTGTAAACCATCGTATACTAGCATCAAATGATCAGGCATCTTCATTGCTAGTCGCTGTATCTCAGTCGTGCAAACGCCCATCAGTTCCTTGACCGCATCAGTATAGGCATGGTTTGCCGGATATTCCGGGGGCCTAGTTAGTAGAACCTGCACTGAAATTAGTATATCGTCAAGCTCAGAGGGGCAGATAAAACCATTTAGATAATGAGGACATACATGTTCCAAAATCTTTAACATCAAGTCGGCCTTCTTATCTAGTGCCGACGTAGAAACAGTGACCATCAACTGAATAACTCTCCTCCGGATCATAGGGTCACCAAAGTTCATATTGAGGACTCGCTCACACCACTCAGTCAAACGCTGCTCAAGTTCATTACGGCTATTGTTATTCTGTAGTGAGATTGCAAATGTCAGACTAGGAATGAAATACGTTTCCCGGGGAAATTACATTTGTTTGGTTAACTGCTGGGTTCTTGCCGATGGTTTCAATCCATTTCATGTACCCCCTCAACGAAGCCTCTACAACTGTAAAATGTGCATCCAGTTGTAAGAACGGGCCAGAATTCTTCCGGTAAGTCTCCACTGGATCCCCTCAATATCAGTGATTGGAACAGGCGTATCTCTTTTCAATAGCACCTACCTGTAAACGGTGGCTCTTTAGAATAGAGTTCAGAAAGAGAAGCATCTGCTTGCGCGAGGATGTATGGGAAGATGTCGAATGGACTCTTTCTAACCAGGCACTCTACAATGCTCTGACAGAACCGCCGATAGTTACCGAGAAAAGCATGTCGATCAGGCATGGTATCGAGATCTTCGTTCAAGAAAATAATGCTCCGATTCGATTCATCAGTTACAGACTCGTACTAAATAAAGGCCGTATTAGTTATCCATCAAAGAGTGCATGAAAAAGGAAAATTCCAGCCACAAAAAGATGAATATTACCCTAATTAGCCTTGCGGTAGCGAGTGCTATCAAGCCTGGAATTAAAGGGCCAATTGCTTCATGACCGCTCAGTATATCCTTACGAATAATTCGAGTCCAAGAATTCATGACTGGGATTGAAATAGACAAGCTGTCGTGGCTGCAGATTTGGAAGAGCAGCTTCATGAAGCCAACGAGGTCAGCCTCTGCCGGCATCAGGCCTGACTTTTCTTCTACAAACCCGCCGAGATTGGCAATCATCTAAATTTCGGATTAATAGATCAGCCTCCTATCTCCAGCGACTACAGGCAAAAATCTTACTCACCTCCGCGTATCGCTTCAAGAAAAGGTAGCGCTCTTCATCAATGTCGGTTGCATCAACTCGTATCCAATTGAAAATATTTGCCAACAGCTCCACCGTTTGGGGGTAGTACATTGGGCAAACAATTTTCTGAAAATCATCATCCTCAAAATACATTCTGGTGAATAGCGTGTGCAAACACTCTACAGCGACCTAGATCATCAGCTTTAGCTCTTGGATCAAAACATAGCATATCGAAGGTTTTTCCAAAAGAAAATCAAGAGATACCATTTGAACCGATATTTTTTCCACCATCAAAGCACGTCCAGCTGTCTCCACTACCTTTGCTGCAGCGATGGCCCTGAATTGATGGATTAGCACAACGCATCCAGTCTAGTATTGGGATAATGGCGAAGCATCATGGTCAAACAGAGCTTACTTTGGAATGGCCCAGCTCATGCATGCTTTCAACGTTCCCAAAACCTTGACCGCGCAGGCTTCTACCTCGGTATTGCTGTTCACACCGGCCTCTAAACATTTCTCCAGCATCTCGGTCAGCCTTGTCAGCCAACCGCCTTCACCGCATCTCAACACAGCACTCGGTTCACGCCCCGGGAAATTATCCTTCAGCACATCCAAAGGAGTAAATATGTCGATGCAAGCTTTGCTTAACGGCGTATTTCTGATTCCGGCTACCGAGTCCTCTCTGTTGAAAACATCCTCCACCAGATTCTCCAATATTGAGAGCACCAGGTCTCTCTGGGCTGGATTGCCTTGCTGTGTAGAGTTGTCCCAAAGCCTTACTAAAAGTTCATCCATATCCAACCACTCGCTAGCCCACGACCTCTTCGCAATCTCGACCCAGAGCTGTGCAATTTTATTCCGTAGATATACCGGATCTCTTCCGTCGACCTTAACATTCTCTGCCAGGCCTAAAATCCAACCTCGAACCATGCCGCTCTCCTCCGCAGTGTAGTCGGCCCAGGAATAACGAACAGCCTGCTCCAGTAGTAACAATCCGAAATGCCTCACAACAGCATCATGACCCCTGTCGTAAGCGAGGGTGAAACCATGGTACGGTGCTTCCTTGTCGCTCTTTGCAGATTCGAGGAATGCGCCAGCTTGTTTCCGGGAATCGTTAGAGGAGTGGGGATCGTAAACTATCTGGAGGGCCTGTTTGATCTGGTCCAGCGGCTGTGGCTGTTGCAGTGTTTGACCGTTTGCATTCCCACCACCGTTCGTCGCAGGCGAGCCTACGGCATCACCAGGTATCCCTCCTCCATTCATGATATCTCTTGGTAGGTCTGCGGAAATCTATCGAGGGATACGAAGGGATACCGGTATTGGTAGTGGTGGGGGGATCTTTTTTTCTTTTGGTTGACTGTTTTAAAAGACAAATCTGGAAGAGGCAAGAGCTAGTTCACTTTTTTTTGTTTTTTCCTTTTGGTATTTGCAAAAAAAAAAAAAAAAACCTTTTTTTCTCTTTTTATCCTTTGACAGAACTTGAGTTTTTTCGGTAAAGTAACAGGATAATTAAAGCGAGGAGAGAGAGAAGATATATTCCCTGAGGAGAAGGAGAGGGTGGAAGACTATGGCGGAGAGAAAGGTAGATGAAAGGAGGGAAGGCCGAGTAAGGAAGGGAGAAAGAGGGGGGTTTAGTTGACGAGGGAGAACAGGTGACAACGCGCAGCCGGTCGGATTAGTACGCTCGGTCAGTCAAAGTCAGGAGGAGCGGGCAGACGTGAATGGGTGAGAAAGCAGGTACCATACAGGGAATTTAAGAAGCGGGTGGTGGAGAAAGGCGGAGGTGTTCAGTGGAGTCTATGAGTCAAGAAGGGGCGAAGGAGGGGGAACGGCGGGGGGGAAATGCTTAAGGGTAACTTGAGTGGTGGAGCAACTACCGGTACTTTTCTTCCCAGCTGTCAGGCACAGCAACACGAGCTCTCAATGCTCCTCTCTCCCTTACCGTACTATGCACCGTACTGTGCAGCACTCGCACCAGGCTAGCCATGGTTTCATAGGAGAACAGTAGATGCGGCGGCTCCCTTGATCAACGAATGCTGTCTACCCTATGCTAGATGACTAATCATACTACCACAGGCACGACGCCCACTAGATCTACGGTACTCGCACAGTAGCAGCGCATGCCATCCTCTCGATTATCGATGTGTGCATGTTATTCCATCCACGGCACGATACCACATTGAACCAATCTCCTCTGTAGAACACAGCACCAGCATGCTATCACACCATAGACCCGCAATTCTCGAATGAGGCGTTATACTACTGTATAATATGATACTTGTAGTACAAGAACTATGGCATTTTCGATCCCCACCGTTGCAGTGCTTCCTTCAAATTTTACACCACAGCAAACGGAATCACAAGCTACGATACGCGGACACCCCCCTCACCGGAACAACGAAACTAGAAGAGGAGGTTTTGCCGTGGCAAACTTAACGGACTGTGGAAACTACCATATACCGGTAATTAGCTACAGTACCAGCTGTTGATCCCCAGAAAATTAACCAATCGACGTCTATCCGAGTAACCATACGGTACGAGTAGTTTCGAGCACCATTCCATACCGCAAGCGCATACCGCAGAAACACCCAGTCGCGTTGATTGCCGCTTGAGCGGTACGGTACACTTATATAAGCACTACCAGTACCGGTATCATACTGTACCCGGTACAGCACAGTTGTACTAATTGTAGACCACCCCTTCTCGGCTCTTACTGTACTCGAGTACCGCACAATGCACGATCCTTGTCAGTGAATTAACCTGCGGGGGGGTAGGGGGCGTGGCGCCAAATCGGAGTGACTTGTCTAGCCAAGGGTATACCGGTATTGTGTACCGTACGGTACTCGAGTACTCGTACGGTGCCTTAACTTATGGTAGACTACCAGCATTCGTACTGTTACTCGTGAAATCCTCCCTTGAAACCTCAAGGGTGAGCTTCCAGTTTGCATACCGGCAGAACCTTCCACTTGGCCCTTTGGTGGCTCACCTTGCACGTCGTCTAATTGTCTGGCCTCAACGCGTTGCCACCTCACTCGCCACAAACAACATCCCTTTGTGCTTGTGAGGATTGGGCTACCGGTATGGGTGTCATATCGATACCCTACCGTATCCAGCCAAGCTTGCTGTATCTTTGTTGTGGTCTAACTTGCTAGGGCTAGGGAAAAAGAAAAGAAAAAAAAAAGTACCCCTCCTCCGTCATTTCTCGCGTTTCCTCTTGTTGAGGACTCCCCCACCAGATACAAGCACTGTGCACAAACTTCCCTCACCTCCTCTCCTTCCCTGAGCCTTCATTCACACCTCGCAACCTCTCCACCTCCCCAACCCCACATTTTACTCAAAGCTGTACCTGTTCTTCCCGCCTCTTCAGCTGATACAAAGAACCCCCCCCCTAAAAGAAGGAAAGAAGAGAAGAAGAAGAAGAAAAAAACAAGGCACAAGACCAACAGCACCTACACGCCCTCAGGATGTTTATGCTCAGGGGTATGGGCAAGTACATCTTCGGTGACTCCACAAAGCAGGATATAATTCAGCTCGATCAAGGTCAACTCTACATAGTCCGTCCGAACTCTGTCAAGGGCTATAGCGAGTGCATGTAAGTAGCGTGCTAACAAAATCTGCATTGTGCAGCCACGAGCCCAATACTGACTGTTGATCTAGCTTTAAGGATGCAGCCGCCACAATCCGAAGGACCTCAACCCTTTACCATTACCAGCTTGTTATCCAGAGAGCTTATGAAGAAGGCGAGGAAGAGCTTGTTGATGACGCCGAAGACGTCGACGATGCAAAAGATGAGAAAACTTTCTTACTAGACGAGAGCCTACATCTGCGATCCATGGTCAGGGACGGCCAAGCTGTGATTGCGTGGAGGGATCTCAGTGGGGTGAGTTCCCTAACGTATTATCGACACCCCGCAGCTCTGTGATTGACTAACTCCCCCGTAAGGACCCTGGTGATCTTTACGAGTTCGTCTGTGACCCTAGTGTGCAGCCTAGCTCCGTACATACGTTCGAGCTTGTAGCTATCCAGTGCCAGTTCGAGAGAAGGTATAGAAGGAGCCATGAAACAGCTACCGAACAAGAATTGCATCAGTTTTCTTTCTCGTGAGTCACCAGCCCCCCGTCACATCTAATCCACCGTATAACCGTTCGCTTATGCACTGTAGTGATGGACCGATTCCTTCAGCATCCCCCACTGCTGTTTCTCCTACCACCCAGGTTAAGAAGGCACCCGAAACTCCGGCGAAAAAGGGCAATAAGGAACTGGCCGCCTTGGCGCCTACTGTTGCCCCAAAAGCGATGCCTGCTCCTGAAATTCAGGAGATACTTGCCCGCGAGGTTGCAGAGTTACATTTGTTCGATATATCAACTGGAACCTTTGTGTTGCAGGAGCAAAAGGTTACGGCGACTGTGAGTGAGGTCGGGCAATGGCAATGTAGATTCCCCTTTAATGACTCCGAATGACGAATTCTGACACCAACCTATAGACTGGCTCGATATTGAAGGCGAAAACAAAGTCTGGCTCGGTCAGCCCGTGATCGCTGATATTAATCCTGTATTTAATTTCGAGTATCTTTCTTTCATCTTCAACCACTACACCGACAATAGCGCTTATTCCTGGCTTCTGCGCTTCAAGGATATGGAGACCGAAGAGAACTTTCAGGAAGGTCTGATGCGTGCCCTTTGGGAACAGCTGAACGAGCAAAAATGGATCAAGGCCAAAGACCAAGACCGCGAATATGTCCTTGAGGCGTTCCAGGATATCACCATGGAAGACGCCCCAGAAGAGGGGGAGGAGGAGGACGAATTTGAGGATGTTGAAGAACAGCCCGGCAACCAGAGCGAAGAGTATGACACCGATGAGGAAGAGGACGACACTCATGTTAAGGGGGAAAAGGGCGATGGCAAGGAAAATAGTCAATTGGCTGTTGGGTACAAACACGACAGAAGCTTCGTCGTTAGAGGCAGCAAGATCGGAGTCTTCAAGCATACCGCCAACAACGAATTAGAGTTTCAGACCAGTATTAGCAAAGTCCAAACTCCAAAGGGAAAACTATTTGAGCCCAAGAAGGTTTGTAGTTTGCTTGGGGAAAAAAAAAAAGAGAAAAAAAGACACAAAGCTGATATAATTTTTAGGTTATGTTGCACGGTGAGGATACCGGTTTGATCATGCAAGATGAGAATAACCCGCATAGTCTGTTCAAGATGGACTTGGAATACGGAAAGGTGGTTGACGAATGGAAGGTCCATGAGGACATCCCTATTGACATCTTTGCTCCTGAGAGTGTATGTCCTCCTGATGTCTTATATCTTTTTGACACACTTAGGGACCATTGCTGATTGAAACCACCAGAAATTTGCTCAAATGACCAATGAGCAAACATTCCTCGGATTGTCCCACAATGCCCTTTATCGTGTGGACCCTCGCCTGAGCGGTAATAAGCTTGTTGACTCCGAACTCAAACAATATGTCTCGAAGAATGACTTTTCCGCTGCGGCAACCACCGAGAATGGGTATATCGCAGTTGCCTCGAGCAAGGGTGATATTCGTATGTTCGATCGTTTGGGAATCAACGCCAAAACACATATCCCCGCTCTGGGCGAAGCAATAATTGGTCTTGACGTTTCCGCCGATGGCAGATGGATTCTCGCAACCTGTAGAACCTATATTCTACTCATCGACGCCCTCCAGCACGAAGGCAAGAATGAAGGAAAACTCGGCTTCGAGAAGGCTTTCCCAAGGGATGCAAAGCCTCGTCCTCGACGCCTTGGTCTCTCCCCTTCTCACGTCGCGCAGATGCAAGCGGAGACTAAGAAACCCCTCTCTTTCACCGTTGCCAAGTTTAACACTGGCCTCGACGCTGCTGAGACTGCCATCATCACTAGCACTGGCCCCTTCATGGTCACGTGGAATATGAAGAGGGTCCTCGCTGGGAGGAAAGATCCATACACCCTTAAGAGGTACTCTGAAGACGTTAAGGCCGATAATTTCCGTTTTGGCAGCGACAAGAACGTGATTGTCGCGCTCCCCAACGAGGTCAACATGGTTGGGCGTCAATCGTTTAAGAAGCCAACTAGAGAGAGTATTTCTACTCCGGTTAGACAGTTGAGAAGCCGTCATAGCATTGTCAATAGCCCTTACTAGCCTTGACAGTTGCTAGACTCAACTTTCCGTCTTTCCTTTTCACTGCTTGTTCTAGTGCCAGCTCATGGAGCGATTCATTGATTGATAGGCTTTTCTTTTTCCTCTTCTTTTTTTCCTCTTCTTTTTTTCCTCCCTCCTGTTGTATCTGATACGTGGCGGAACGGGATATGTAGTGTTATTTAGTGCACTAGCGATATGACTTGATGTGGTACGATGGCTAGCCTCCTTTCTTTTTTTTTCTCTCCCTCGGTATTTCTTTTTTTCTCTTTTTCTATCTACTGATCCTGGAGGAGATTACCTGTGCGAGAGAAGAGACGACGACGAGATGTGATGCTTGGTATAGTTAATGGCATGTACTGTAATCCAGTTCACTAAGCGTGATTAAGTGTCGAGCGGATAGGCAACTACAATCAAATTTATTCTACATTAACACTGAATAAACGTGTAAGCAATCACGAAGTATCACTCGATGTCCGAACAGTACTAGACCGGGCACTGGTCACGCACGATAGGCGGTATCGCCACAATACTCCCGCACCATATTACAGCAAGAGTTGCAACGATATAATATTACGATATATAGGCCTACATCCATGTAAACCTCAACCTAAAACCCCCTCTACTCTTACATTCAGCTACTAGTATTATCATATTATAATATCATACCATACATAATACAGCTACCCTATCAACCCTAAGTCAGCACACAACCCCGTAACCAAGCCCAACCAACAAGCCAACCAACCAACCAACCCGAACGCCACAAACCCCAGCCTCTCGCCCATCAATCTCCACGTATAATATCTATCATAATCCCGAAGCTCTCGCAGCGGGGGGGTCCCGCCTCTAACAACCAGAGCAAACCACCCTTCTACATATCATAGAAGAAACTTGAATTTTTCTTTCTTTCCTTTTTCTTTCCATGATAGTAAAATTTCTAATGAAAATACTTGGTGCGTGCGTGCGGAGTCATGAAATATCACTCGTGCGGAATTTACTCGCTGAGAAGAGAAGAAAAGCAAAGCTGAGCTTATTACCGTATTATATAACTGATTTTTGGTGTATGATATAATATGGTACTTTCGAGGTGTGGTGAGGTGAGGTGAGGATTAGGGGGTGCGGGACGGATCAAGTTATGATACGTGCTATTGTAGTATAATTATGTACTATTTGGGCTTCTCGGTGGGCGTGGTGGGCGTGGTGGGATTACGGGGGAGGGTTGTGGGTTGGTGGTGTACGTGGCTAGCGGGGTATGATATAACGCTTCGATAGCTCTAGGGGTTCATGAGCTATAATACTTCGGGAATGTCCTCTCTCGGTAGGATTGGCTTATAACTGTCGTGCCTTGCATTTAGGAGGATAACTGGACTTTTTAACTATCGCGAGAAAACCGTTGGTTCTCCATGTCAAAATTGGTAACTGGGAAATGTGTCGCATATCACAAACACACCACCACCGTAGCCAGCAAACCCAATATTAATACGTCGTATCGCATTACGTCTTGGTATTATTATTATTATTGCGAGAGGAGCAAGAGCGAAGGAGGGAAAAAAGACGGAGTTTACCACCCCCCACCC
>QOVD01000331.1:50918-67600 GCA_003521225.1 Tuber microsphaerosporum | reverse complement strand
GAGGAGAGGGGTAGGGTTAAGAAGGAGGAGGGTGAGCGTAAGGGCGAAGGTAATCAGGAATGAGTGAGTAGGTGTTGCAGGGGGGGAGGTATGGGGCTGAAGGACCGGATAATGCAGAAAACCAGAGATCGCGGTGGCATGATTCATACAAGGAGAAGGGGGGCAAGAGATCGCAGATGATCGCATGGATGGAGAAAGCAGTAGCGGGCAGTTCTCGAGAAATAGCACGAATGTCTAAATATCCACCACACACAGCAAACGTGTTGTGCTGCACATAAACCATATTGCGCATCAAATGCTCCAGGCACTGCACTTCCCTTTGCCAAATGCACCCATACTATGCCGTGTCACTACAATACACGGTATGAAGTCTGCCCCACATACCCTCACACACAAGAAGCATAGTCCAGCCCAACCCCATCATGATCATCTCATGGCTCATATTAATCCAACGAAATCACGGCAAAAGAATACAAGTCAATCTCCGTGATATGAATACCGCACGACGTCCAACTATTTACAAGCAAACAACGATAATTCAACACCGCCATCCCTAATGTGAGAACAGAAAACAAAAAAAAAAGCAGATTGGCCCAAACTTTGACGACTCCAGATAAGGTAATAGGAAAAGTGATTAGAAGGAAAAAAAAGTGGGGTGGGGAAGCGAAACAGATTAACTATATAGCCCCCCGGGTGATGGGGAGGAAAGGGTGCAAATGAGGAAAAAAAGCAAATATCTAGTGATGAAAAGAAAAAGAGAAAAGAGGGTCCCGCCGCTATACTTCTAGTTTTCTCCACCCATGCATAACTGTACCGCAAGCATCGTTTCATAAGACCATTTCGCCAGCCCTTCCACTCCAGAGAAAACCACAACAATGAAGCAAGCAAAAACATGCATATGGCCCCACCACCATCGGCCAGTTTCCTTATCTCCTACTATTCCAGATCATCAACAGGTGCGGTGTCCATGTCCCCGACATTCTCTGCACCAACAGGTATCTGACCAGGGATGATCAATTCCTCCTCCATGTCATCGTTGACAAACTTCCTCTCGCTAACATGCTCCCGCTTACCATCTTTAGTCCAAACTTTATGATCGAATGCGCCCTTTTGCTGACCCTCATCGTGTTTATATGCACAGTTGGGGTTCAGGCACGGGTTGAATTTGCATTTGACTTCGGTGTGGGTAAAATGGCAGCCTGGGCGGGTACACTTTGGACCGTTGCGGCAGAGAGGCATGTCCGGACTTTGCATACCGTTAGTATATACATACACATATAAGGGATAAAAGGATATGAGTCAGGTGGGATGAGACATACTGTTTAAAAGGGCAAGTAGGATTAGTGCAATTTGGATAGAACTTGCACTCCGCGTCAATCTTTACCGGCCTAGCGACGACAGGGGAAGCAGCGGGTGATGGATGAGAACCGGTACATTTCCGATTTCTGCAACCGGCGCCAAATGAACATTTTTCACCGGATACGAATGCGACGGGTTTGCCAGGAATCGCTGCGGGGGTCGGGTGCGCGAATGGGCATTCCGGCTTAGTGCAGTTAGCCGCAAACTTGCAGGGGACTTCGTCTAGTGGCTTGTCCGAGGATTGGTCCATGGACGATGATGAGGGTGCATCTCCTGCGGTTGGTGTTGGCGCTCTACCGCCTAGGGCACTCGCGTCCTCGCCGGTATCCATTTCGTTGCTGCTGCTGTCTTTGTGATGATGATTTTTGTTACCGTGGTTGAACTTATTGTCTGGTGGTGCCTGGATGCGCTCAAATAGAGACCCGCCCGCACGTCTTGGCTGCGAAAAGTTGTTACCATATGGATTATCCATCATCGGACCCCTACCCATTATCGGTGGCATCCCCATAGGTCCGCTCACAGGCCCATTTACAGGCCCGTTCACATGTCCATTCATTGGCCCGTTCATCGGCATTTGGTGATGATGGTGGGGATGGTGAGGATGATGGCCCATAGGGCCCATGTGAGGAGGTGGCGGACCGCCCATGAACGGCGCCATGGCTTGGGATTGCTGTTGATACATATGATAAAACTGCATCTGTTGCTGAGGAGTCAAGGTCGTGAAGCCAGAGGTTGGGGGGACATTTCCATTACGCCCATTCATACGGCCAGGACCATTCTGACGGCCCGGCTGTCCTCCCCGCATCATACCTCTCGAAGGGCCTTTAGGAGGATCACGTCTCTCGATCCCTCCAGCTTGAGGCCTAACGCGATGTAAAGGATCAGCAGGCGTCGTTCGGTCCATCGCCTTCGCTAGCTGATTGAATAACCGCCGTCCCTGTGGATTTCTCATAGCCTTCGGCGCAGTAGGTCTAAATAAAATTTGAATTAGCACATAGCACAGGTCACGCATACCAAACTGCAAGATCCCGGGGTGTTGGTGAGTTAAAGCCAGGGTATACATACACTCCATTCTGCTCAGACTCTCCATCCGCAACTTCGCCCATGTCATGATCCATAGCACCATCAATAACCTGAGGCTCTTCTGAGGAAGCAGCCGGCTCCTGAGTGGCTGCTTCCTGCTGGCTTCCATTTCCCTGCGCTTTCCCGTTCAGGTTATCAACCTGTTCAAACAACCAATTGGCAAACTCTAACGCCGTCGAATCACCCGGTGCCAAACCGAGCAAATCGCCCGAAAGCTCCTCTGCAATTTGTTCTCGACTCTTGCCATTCTGTATCATGAGGCAGATGTATTCGCTAAGGGGAGAATTATCTTCGCCACTAATGCTCCATCCTATTTCCACTAGTTTTGGCTGGATACGTTGACCCAGAATTTCTGACGTCGAACTACTGAGAACGACGGCCATGGCGAAAGATGGTAGAGATTAAGAAAGTGTAAAGGGAATGGTATAGATGAAGACGCGCGGTTGTGGGCAGGGAGAAGTAGGTCGCGCGAATCGATGGAAGAGTGCGTGAAGCCGGGAGAGGAGGAGGTGGATGGGGGGGGTGGAAGAGGCGAAGAGGATGCACTGAAGCAACCTAAGCGACGCGATGAGTGTCAAAAAGAATGTTAGAAGGCGTAGGGGCAAGCGGTTGTGTGCAGGGTTGAACAGTTCTCTCTTTGAGTATTATACGAAGGAGTGGAAAGGCTGTGAGGAAGAGGGAGGGGGCAGGTGTAGGGGGTAATGGGTGGAGGGTAATAGGTGGAGATGGTTAAGAGTTGAAAGTAGGGAAGGAAGAAGCTTCGCGATGACTGAGCAACCGTCCGTGCCACCGCATGTCGCCACAACTAAGTTAAACCACAACAAGCATCGCCCCAGTGTCAATCAGTGAGGGTTGAAACGAAACCGGACAAGACAGCAACAGGTCGAGAGAAACATACACTATTATACTAGTACCGGTACTCGTACTGTTTGAAAGTTCTTGCAGCCGCACCGGTCCACACATGTAGGTATGGCTGTTCTTTCATTGGCACCAACATACTACGCCAGCCACAACTACGGGTCCAGGCCAGTGCAGTTATGAAAACTTTTCAAACGGCACCGCAGCGCACTACTGTGTAACCCTAACAAACGAACACCAATACCGGCACGTACTCGTACATATGATACTGAGGTGATAAAAAAAATTCCTCTGCGGCAAAACCCACTTCACATTCGCATACAAGGTCTCACACTCTCTCATCAAATGCCACAGAACAACCACAACTCACTTTCAAACAGAAAACCACACTCCAATCAGAATCATCAACCCACGCTCTCCCTCCCTCATACCATATATCCATTCAATGCCTATGGCACTCATATCGTATACTGGAATCCCGCATTTTCCTCCCAGAAAATCTCCTTCAACGGCCTAGCACGCCCGTCTATCACCGACCAAAAATAGTCAAAACCCAAACCCCATCCGATGCGAAACTGCAAGGTCCCTTTGATTTCTTTGGTTTTCTGCCCCCACAAATGACTCGGGGGAGGAATACCAGTAGGTTAAGAACAAAAAATGGATACAAAAAAAGAAACATTGGACGCAACTGCTCGTAAGAGAGAATATGGGGGAAATTTACAGCATTATCTCAACTAATAAATCAATATAGATAAAGAGCCGCCATAAGGTAGTTAGTTTAGTTTAGGGGACCCATCTAGCTTGAAGGAAACTAGAACACCAGCGCCCGGAGAAAGAACAATTTTACAGTTTTGATATTGCTCCACCGTCTGCCTAGATTCAACAGACCCAAACCGTTGGAACATCCTCGCGAGGGCGTACGCCATTTCCGTGAGGGCGAATTGCTGACCCATACAGGTTCTGGGACCACCGCTGAACGGGATATATTGCCACCTCTCTGGTGCCCTACAAGCTTGCTTGTTAGAAAAGAAAGAGAGAAAAAACATTTCCATCCTAGGTAGATTTTGTCTTACCATTTCTCCCACCTATCTGGATCAAACTTTTCAACATCTGGCCCAAAGAGGTCCTCTCTGCGTTGCATGGTCAAGGTCGAGTAAACGAAGAGGGTGTTTTTCGGCATCCCTACCGGCTATTGACAATTATTGGATGCAAATAACGATCAGCAAACACGGGGTGCATACATCAAGGCCATCAGGTCCACCTCCACGCGGCAGATATGTATCCTTCAATGACCTGCGTATGTTGAATGGTACTACCACTGAAAGTCAGTAAGGCGTTCATTTCGACTGAGTTATATTATTAATCGTACTAGGAGGATAAAGTCTCAACGTCTCATTGATAACATGCTGTAGATACCTCATCTCCCTCAAGTCCGTATAAGTGGGTTTTCCATTTGGCCCAAGTCTCTCTAAAATCTCCGTTCGAAGCTTCCGAACAATATCTGGTCGGCGGGCAATCTCGAAAAGAGCCCAGCTAAGCGTAGCAGCAGTAGAATCCTAATCCCATAATTAGCCCCTCATTCGCACTCATACCAGAGCAAACAAGCAGATAATTACCCTAGCGGCAAGGAGAACAGAAACCAGTTGATCCCTGAGCATCTGTTTATCCCGAGTAAATTCGGCGAGGGCGTGAAGAAAGTTATAATTCTTTTCATTCTTGTTCTTCAATTCCTCCGGCCTCATCTTCAACGTCCGCTCAACATATGGCTCCACGAATGAGTTGAGAACCTTCAGGTCCTTCTTGTACTTTCCCTCCGGGAATATCCACCCTAAAGGACCGGCCTTAGACTTGTCGCTCATGTGCTTCTGAATATCGGCAAAGGCACGTGCAAATTCAACCTGTGGGCTACCAAGACTATCGATGCTTTGGCCGAGCAAGAAGTCAGTAGCAGAGTCGAGGGTGAAGCGGTAGAAGAGGTTCGAGATGTTAAAAGTAGCACCATCTCTAGGTATATGCTCGAGCATGTGGGATACATGACGTTCGAAGGTGTCTAAATCCGAGACTCTATCCTTGATGAATTGCGAGCGAATCAATTGACGAGAGGCCTGCCAGAGTTGGCCATCAGTAGTGAAGATACCATCGCCAAGGAACAATTTCCATTCTCGATTGAAGGACTCTCCTTTGCCTATTCACGTCACCTCTGCTAGGACCCAAAGCGGACTCTAAGAACCGACGAACATACCATAATCGTGAAACTGGGACGCTAGCACAGCCCTTATGTTCTCCGGATCGTCTGTGAGAACAGCTCTCATGCTAACAACAGTAGCCTCGACGGTGCGACGCCCCATGATCTTGAACCGGTTCTCCCAGAACTCCATATCTTTATTAGCTTTGGCAGCTACAAGTCCCCTTTTAACTTCATCGAGCCCTAGAAACACCGTTAGCTCGCCACCCATTATAGGAACCGAGAATAGCAATTACCGAACAAGAACCATGGTCCAGGAAGTAACTTAGCCCTACCACCGAGTTTATGTATCTTCCAATTTTCCCTAACCCTCGCAACGACAATCATTAATACACCAGCCACCACTAATGCTATCAGCAGCATAGGTGCAGACTGGATGATAGCTCCAAACAGCATCGTTCAATCTCTTCAATACTTAGAGGAGCCAGAACAGCTCAGAAAGGAGGAATGCTTCTCGAAAAGAATCGACCTTATCAACCAAAGTCCACTACTCTAAACAATTCAGAAAGGTTTTTTTTCTCAGCCTTTTATTGGGCATAATAGAAACCCAAGTTCTCAGGAACCGGGGAACTACCGCCCTTTCGGCGGCCGAGGATCAGCTGTGCTGTTGGCTTGTACTCGTAGCTGCTGCAACCAAATGGATTGGGCGGAGTGGATGGAGGAGTCCAGCGGGGGGGGGCAAGGAGTGAAGTATCCCCCCCAGCCTCCCATCCTCCATGGCCATCCAAGCGAGCCTCGTACAACAGTCTGTGTCACTCTTGGCACGAAGGGGTCTGCTACATTCAATAAGCTACTTGTGTTACCTACTATCGCACCAGTACTCTACCTTCCCCATACACTATCCGATGATATCAACGGGTCCCTAGTAGTCCCGCAAAGGATGAACAAACTTCTATCCCTCAAAGTGAGATGACATGATAGGAGGCCTAGAGAAGAGAAAACATCATTTTAACAGTTTTACTGATATAAATCCCAGGTACCGGTACCGGTATTCAGATACCCCACCAAAAACATCCTTTTTTCAGACGATCATCTAGACATCCGACTTCTATCCCGACCTCACTCGACCTTTCTACTACCGGTACTACCTGTACTAGTACTAAAGTCACGACAACTAGAACAACCCCCCATCGCTTGACTAACTATTATAACTCTCTTGCATCCACAATTACCCGCAGTTCTACAGCAAGGGAGAAAAAAGGCGGAGGGTCAATCCCCCGAGAAAAGACCCCCCTTCGGAAAACCAGGGACTATCCACCCCGAAGAACCATTTGCGGGGTAAAGCGCACACACATTCCCTATCCCCATCATCATCATGGGTTCACCTCTGCAAAAACCAGTGCAGAGAAAAACAAAACAAAAGTGAAGATTCTCACAAGCTACCGAGGGCGCTTTCATATTGGATGATATGAAAAGTTCCCTTTGTTTTTTTTTTGTTTTTTTCCTTTTTCCTTTTTCTTTTTCTTCCTTTTCCTTTTCTCCTTACTATTTATCCACTTCATATACGCATGTGTGGGGGGGGGGAGGGATACAAGCAGTGCTGATAGTACCAGTACCAATACCGTATATTAATTTTGTATCCGGATTTTCGCTACTTCACATGGATATCGCATCGAGCCCTGCTGCGGAGAACTGCTTGTGGAAGGGAGGGGAGAAAAGAATGGAAGTGACATTCATACCGTATAGTACAGGTCCAATATGTACTCGGGTAGTAGTCCATATTGCAGCAATGAGAGAACAGAACCCCCCCCCCATGCTCTATATACAACGTTTATTAATCAGGGATCTTTTCAAATTTTACCTTTATATGTGCTATTACCGTATACTCTCTCTATACTATACTCCACAGCACAGTGAACTCCACCTCACCATTGAACACTATCATATGGAAAGGATCAGTTAGCAACCAAGGTAACCCACCAGAGAGAGTAAAAGCGATCGGGGGCCATACGTGCAGATAGACGGATGAACAAACAGGTACCGTAAGCAGGGTGCTACAGGTATTATATCTCCCATGGGATCCTCTCCCTTCCTGCATGCAACAGTTGCTATAACAAGTAACCAAAATCGGACTACGAATATAATATTATACTTGTAGCAAAAAACAAAAAATTGTTACACATTTCATTGTGCAAGTACTTGCACTTGGCAGTGGGCGTCGGGCACCCCTACCGGTAATGCGGTTAAGGTTTTTGATTCGGTGGACGTTGCGGGGACTTGTTGCGAGTACCGGTAGTAGGAGTGCAATAATCCAGTACTTGTATTGTATAGCGTATCTTAGGGGCGCTATTGGTGCAATTCATGAAATGATAAATTGGGGGTTATTTCTTCCGGTTTTTTTTTCTTTTGCCTTGCTCTATTCTCTACAGTACTCGAGTGCATTTTTCTCACTCGCTCATTCGTTCACCCCGGCAAGGCCAAAACTAGAGTAGTAATCAAATTAACTTGACCCTCAATCAATCAATCATTAACAGTCAATCCCCTCCCACCACAACTAAACGCCCAATACAATATCATACAAAAAAAAACACAAAACCCCCTTCTCATCCAACTACACCAAACCATTAAATCATCAAAAAACCAAGCTAAAGCTGACAACCCCCCGGATGCTGATGACACCATAGCTGCTGTATCGGACTCGCGCCGACGCCGCGGAGCACGAGCCTCTCCCTGAACTCTGCGAGGCGGGGGGAAGCGTCGGGGAATGTCCTATTATTCCCGGCGGCGTCGGTCCTGCCGGACCAGAGGACTTCGGCGGCGGCACTGGCGCGCGGCCAGACGACGCTGTCAATGTTAACGGGGTCAATCTGCTCAGACCAGGCGTGCACTTCGCCGCCCAAGACTAGCTTTGCTTGTTCTGGAGTTAGGCCTGCTGTTGGGTCGTAGGAGTAGACTATGCAAATGGGTTAGTTAGCTATGGGGGAGGTACTGGGAGGGGGGGAACATACTAAGTCTCCAATTCTTCCTAGGGGAGCAGTAATCGTTGAATGGGTAAAAGGTTTTATAGCTGGCGGGAACGAAGTCGAGCCATTGCCCGTGTCCGCAGTCCAAGTACCAGAAGTTGTAGTTCCCCGCGACGACCCGGTGGCCCTTCTCGATCACCTTCTTGGTGCTCTCTTCCGAGAGCCAGGTCTGCACAATGGCGTCTTTGGGCAGCGTCAGGTTCCAGTCGAGTAGCATCTCCTCCCACACGAACGGCGTGACACCGTGCCGGCCCAGCTCGCCGTGGGTGTACGAGAGAAAGTCTTGCAGCGCAGGCTGTAGCACAGCCGAGTTGTTGGACATGATGTTCTCGTCAAAGTTATACACATTCTTATTGACTTCATCGCCCCCCGTGTGGAAGTACTGGCTGTGCGACTTCAGCCTTGGGAGTAAGTCGTCGAAGAGCGTGGTGAGGAATTTTTTAACGGCGGGGTTGCGAAGCTTAAGTGAGCCGGAGGGGGGTTGTGCGGCATATTTATCCCAGTCTGGTTGCTTGTTCCTACCAGTGATGAGTTCCGGGTAGGCTTCCGCAATGGAGGTGGTGTGGCCCGGCATGTCGATCTCCACGATGACTTCCACGCCGCGCGACCGGCCCCAGGTGAGTATGTCTTGCAGATCCTGCGGCGAGTAGGTCAGCCCATCCGCATACGAGCCCTTAGCCGCGAGGTCCGGCATCGCGGGGATCTCCAGTGGCCAAGATTGCGAGTCCGTCACGTGTAGGTGGAGTCTGTTCATTTTATTCCAGGAGAGAGCATCGATGGTCTTCAGGATTTCCTCCTTCGGGTACCATTGCCTCGCCACGTCCATGTTTAATCCGCGATGCTGGAACTTGGGCTTGTCGTTTATCTCCACCGGCGCGAGCTTGGAGTAGACCCCGCCGCGGTGGTTGTTGGAGTAGTAGAATAATTGACTGAGCGTTGTGAAGGCATGCAGCACACCCAGACTTGATCCGGCGGTGATGTAGACCGCTCCCGGCTCCCGCGCTCCGTCGAAGGTCCCCCCAAATTCATTGACCCCCTGAGAGGTAAAGTTCCCGCCGCTGACGGGGATGGTGAGTGTGTAGCTCTCATCGAATTCCCCGTAGCGCGCGGGCTCCGGTGTGTCCACAGATGTCTGCCTGACGAATACCTTCTTGATCACAGTGCCGAGTTTGTTTTCCGGTTCGAATTTAGCCCCACGGGGGTAGAATTTCCAGGGGACAAAGTGTTCCTGGAATATTATGCCCCGGGTGCGGCGCCAGGCTCCTTGGACTTTATGTTTTGTAGTTATTTGTGTCTGGGATCGAGGAATGTGTTTGTTAGTCTTGGTCTGGCGTGAGGTCTCCGGTACCCATAGGAAGGGGGGAGGGGAAGAGCGGAAGGAAGGGGGAAACAAACCTCTGGGGGTGAATCAAAAACCAATTGCACATCTGGTGACAACCAAACGACGGTATCGCCATGTTTGTAACTCTGAGGAATTGGCCAGAGCGCGTTGACGGATGTCGTGAGCGCCAGCAACGCTGCTGTTATGCTGAATTTTGAAATCATCGTTGTGATAGAGAAATGTCCCACCCTCCTTTCTTTCTTCACCACCTTTTATCACTCACTCACTCGCTGATGCTCCAACAAAATAAAGATGGAAAAAACTATAAAAACATAAAACTATAAAAAAAAAGCCCCCAAGAGAATTTGGTAATTATCGGAAAGAGGGAACAAGATACCAATAGTGAGAGTGCGGGAGAGAAACTGCTGGGCTATGGCTTGCCTTATAAATAAGGTACCGGTATGATACACGAGAGCCACTTTCCCAGCCCCAGCCTAAAACTCAAAACCACCGACTGGAATGCAAGCAAGCGAAGAGAGAGAAAAAGCAAGATATAAGGCCCCAGTATTGCCAGCCGTCAGCAGTTTAATTATACCTAACAATGCGGGTTACTGGACGAGCACTCCGCCCTATACTAACTCAGCCCTTACTTCCTTTCTTCGTCCGAACTCACGCTAGCGCAGTCCGGTAGTACGATACGGTACACACTCATACACACTCATACACACTCAGTCAATCGCAAGGCAAAGACAAGAATGCCAAAGGCAAAGAAAAGTAAAATCCGGTAGGGTACTATACTTGCACAATCACGCACTTGTTAATCGGGCACACATAAGGCACCGGTAACCCACAGAGAACCATGCTGTAGGCAGGATACTTAAGGCTCGTACCGCACACTCCACACCTCGCCGGAGCAATCTTCTTGATGGCCTCATTTCCGGCGGCAGGGTGCTGTGTTTTAATTCCTCCCGGTCTTGCCTTGTCTTGTCTCGTCTTGTCTTGCCTGTCTCGTCTTGTTTAAGTTCTGTCATGCCATCACTACTACTGGCGCCACCCGTAAACTACAATACTACGGTAGCAATACGGTACGGTGCTCGAGTAGCAATACCAGTATGAGCGCATCATGCGGAGGGATCGCACTGGAGTTGACACCATGCTCCGAGATGTGGATACTGCTGACCGGCTTGTGCCGCGCCCATTTGCTGTACCGTAGAGGCAAGACGGGAGCGATGAACAGCATGCCCGATTGCCTCAGGTACCAGCAGTTAAGCCACAATAACTACTACGATAAGTTATTATACCAGGGGTTTTCAAAAGTTAAAAGATTAGGAAAACCGGTAAACTAGGCCCACACAAAAACGATTAACTTGCCATCACTTTACCTCACCGCACTCAAGTACTAGCATCATGCTGATATACAAGTACCCAGTGAGCTGTTTTCCCACAAGACAAGGATAGCTAGCCAGCAAAAAAAATCCCCTATTTTGTACGGAAGCATCCCGTGGTATATCTCCCCTGGTACCTGTACCATTCTTCTTTGGGCTTCGTGCTCACAGAGATCAAAAAGGTCTGCGGGGACTAGAATTCTAGTGCCGGTGATAGAACCCCAACGGAGCTCAAAAGTAGCACATGAAGCGAAAAGAAAATCAGAAAAGTCAAGAAAAAAGAAGATCTGCTATCCTCTGATTACCTTGGTGCACTCAAATATGCTACCAGAAAGGTGGGGAAGTAACTGATGTAACACCGAGGTTTCCCTCGTTACTAGAAAGCACTAGTGCCACATGATAGTTGCTTATGTATTACTATTTATGGAATCATGTTCATAGGTTTTTTGGTTTTTCCACTCGCTGACCCTGGGCTGTGCACAGTGTCGTACAGTACTGTGCCAGTACTAGTGCAAGCACATATCATCTGTATGATGGGGGAAAGGTGGCGCTCCTATCATTCGGCAGCTGGTGGGCACTGGGCAGGATAACTTCGGTCCTCGCGCTCACACTAGCACTCGAGTACAGTACAATATCGATTGGGCATTTAGTTTGCCGGATCATATTACTCGAGTATACCGTGCAATCCCGGTACGGCAAGGTAGGGGTAAAGTTAGTTCTCGATTGTTGTGCTGGAACACCACTCAAGCACAGGAACCGTAGGGTGCAAATCACCTGAAAGTTGAACCAGAGTGAGAGATTATCCCAGCAAGCACAAGCCGTGCCAAGTCACCGCTAAAGCATGGGCGGTGCTTGGTGAATGACCCGGAATCATGACTCTGCTCATAAAAGCACTACGGTACCCTCCCGCTAATTTATACTCGTACAAGAAAATCCACAATACAGCCCTGCAGAATCTCGCTTCCATCACTTTTTAACTGCTAATTTTACCACTTGCTTCCCGTCGGACTATTGTTCTAAAAAAAAAACTAAATAAAGTTGAACAAGGATACCAGTAGGACCACCTTTCGGCGCACGGGCTGAAGTCTTAATTCTGATATCCGTAGTGGAGATACCGGTATGGGACCTTTGGAGCTCATAAGTGGCTCCTGTGTGAACACGACGGCGACTGCGGTGGACAGTATTGACGAATTGTTTAATGCAATAGTGGATGCCTCTATGATAAGCTTGTATGATTTGCTGTGTCCTCCCCCAATACCTAGCAATCAACCTTAAAGGAACAGTACCCAAAGCTTCAGGAACTGCCGTCAAGTGGGCAGGGCAGTTATATTTGCAGTGGTTTCGTGTGCATAGCTTCGCCCCACTATAATGGTACTCAATCCAACTAAGTTTACAATGAAAAAATGGGTAGAAGTAAAAGACACGATCACAGCGTGCTTTCCAGGAAGTCATGCTATTGTGGTAGTGCCGTAAAAAGCTCCCGAAAACCCACTATCTTCGTCAGCCCAGGATAGGTTTAGTTTGACAAGTTGCCAGAATCATGAATACCAGCTAGCGAGCTCCAACAAGTCATGGTGGTTGATCTTATACTTGTGCTTTGCTGGGGAAATACTAATCCTCAACAGGAGCTTTTGTCTTAGAATCCGGAGATCCTGGGGCCGACGGAGATAGTGGACTTCATGAGCTCTACGGTAGTTGACGAGAACAGCAGTTGGCTCCATGGATATCACGGTTTTTCCTCGAGCTTCTTCGATGCACAATTGTGCCGTTGTTCTAACCCTTCGGCCATAAGCCACGCCCCCAAAATCACCCGTAGGCCTTTCGGTCTTCCACTCCAAGCATCCGGCATGTCCATATTGTCCGGCCGAAAATTCATTTTTGCTGGTCTGTAATACTAGGTATCACTCAACCTCGAGTGGGCTCCTAGCGTGATTAAGGATGAAAACCCCACAAATTAATAAGGCCCAAGAGATAAAGTTTTAAACATTAAAACTCTAATACCCATTCCACAATTCATCATATCCTCTCAATCCCACCAAAACTTCTAATCCACATCAATACGCTCCGTCGCATGTCGTACATCCGCAGTAAGGCTAGAAACGCGCTTGGTTCTTAGGGGGTCTGGTAATGGAACTTCATCAGGACTGTACCGGTACTTGAAGACACCCACATGGTATTTATCATAGTAACAAGCCTGACACCACTAAACCCTGTCCTTTCGACTTCTTAGCCATCATGGTTTTATCTTTATGAATTCATCGATAGTGCGCACTACCATGCATGAGCTGCGGGTGGTTTAGAGAACAAACCACTGCGACAGTTGCCCTGTTTATTTCATACCTTTCCAGTATTTCTGTCATATTTCTTGATATCGTAGGTTTCGATTGTGCCATCTAGTTTCCGGTTTAGGTCTGTTCGATGGAAGGGTTTGAGTGATTTGTACTGTTCTCGAGTAACCTACTAATAATTCATAAACTACCTGTACTGTACCCGGATATCTTAGCCCTAAGATCTTCACATTCAAGTGTAAAATTGGAGCCATCTTGATATCTGGGAATCCAGATATTATACTTTGCGAATTGTCGAGTGCTACGCAGTAGGGCACAGAATACAGTACTATCGGGGGGCACCTAATCAGCCACAGACATATTACGACCAAGGCCCTCAGTTTGCTTGGACGAGGCGGACCGCAGGCATCATATAGATCATGTATTTAAGCTCGCCGTTCCCTCATATCTCCATCAGCAACATATGGGAAAAGGCCCCTCTCGCCACTTTATCCTCCGCTGTACATACCATACCGTACGTGGTCCCCAGTTTACTCAAACTACTGTACGGTGAACTCCAAACCACCCCTCCCTCCTCTCCTCAGTCAGCCAAGACCTACCCGCCCACAACGTCCCTCCGTTCTCCCTCTCTCCTCCCCCTCATAATAAAAAAGGAGCAATAGTTTCTACCTGGTAGAGTACTAAGTTACCTCTATTAGCTGGAAATACAAGTACAGCACCGTACTAGGGTCACCTACCCAATAAAACCAGACATCAGCCCTGTGTCGATCAAGACACTTTAAATCCATCGATGTATTATATTAATATGCAGAGGTTCGAGATCTACAAGTAAGGTCAACTCCCTACCGTTGCTCCACCAAGACTGCCGGTACTCCTATAGGTGCTGTTATAGAAAGAGTAAGAAAGAAATGAGAGAAAACAATAATATGATATATACAAAAGCCCTTTTCCAATTACGATGCTATAATAGCAACTCATCCCTAGTAGCGATGATATAATACAGGGGGTAATCCCAAATTTCAATCCAATTTGTCAGATATTCACCACCATCGCGGTCCCCCTACCAGAAAACACAGAGCGAAAGAGGGTACGGTATTTAGAAGGTTACAACAACAATACACACTACAATAATTCGTTCGTCTCTCTTCAATTCACTTGGGTCCACGGTAAGCACTACAATATCACATCCTGCAGATAATCAATTCAGACTGATCCAGTATACTAGTATACAAAGCCCCCCACAACTATATCAAGTCAGATATATACGTACAAAACCAAACCCAGAAAATTATGCAACGGGGTGCTAATCTACCACATCTATTATCCCCTCGGCCGCTGAGACATTCCAGTCCTGTTTGAAATGTTGAACACAAGCCTATTTGGGTAATCGTGATAGGAAAAACGTTGTTGCTTCTGAAGTAGATTGGTGCTCAGAATACCGCAAAATCCGTACTGTTCAGCATTGCCATGATGGCAACGAGAGTTGAGCGCGTAGCGTATATTTGCTCCCGGTTACTCAAATAGGCTAGCGTTCGACATTGTAAACAGGGCTGAATGTCTCAGCAGCCGAGGGGATAACAGTACGTTAACCTAATATCATACCGACCTATGATAGCTCGATATCCCAATATCACAGGAGAATCCCCACAATATTACCCAGTGCTACGGGGGGGAAGAATATTATTATAATAACACTGGTACGACCAAACATCTTAAAAACTCCTAAAACACAATCTCAATCTCAATCACGGGTTCTCGTCCAAAGCCAACTCAGCGATATCAACCGCGGGTATCGAACGAATACTGCGCTTGCAGTCCGCTCCCGCTCATCGATTAGTGTATTGGTTGCTTTATCCTCTACTGTACCCCACCTGCAAATACCTGTGATTGGATCACGGTATGATACCGGTACAGTCCTGTCCGGAAAGTCTTCACACAAGCACCGTCACCGCTACAACCCCAGTGTTTGAAATTGTTACTTGTCACACAAGGCCACGATCGAGTTTTGGACCAGTCACAACAGCCCCCGTCGTCTTTTGTTTATCCGTTAGCGATTTAAAGCGAAAATGGACGAGGCGATAGAGAGTCTCAGGAGGGAAGTTGCCTTTCTTAGAGAGAAGCTAAACGAGGCGGAGAAAAAGCTAGAGTTGAAGGAGAAGCAGTTGAGGACGTTTGTTAGGACGGCAGTACCATTTACCCCTAGGAGGTTATCTACGGTGGAAGCGAGCAGGCCTGTTACCCCGAGTTCAGTGAAGAGAGATTGGGATGGGAAGAGGGATTTTGGAGAGAGCAAGAGGAGAGTGATGGGAAAGGGGATACCGTTTGACCCGGAAGGGTTGAGGGGTTCGAGAGTGGTCGTGGGATTAAAAATTGGTGGTGTATTGTGGGAAGTGGGAATTGGTGGAGTGTTGGCTGGGCTAGAGGAAGAGGGATATGTGATAAGTGAGGGATCACGTTGGTTGGTGGGTGAAGTGGAACGAGATAGGAGAAAGAGGATGGGTAAGACATCCTCTACGGTGGTGGTGATGATAAGAGGTGAGAAGGAGAGTGGAGGATTATTGAGGAAAGGGTTGTGGCTGGGTGGTAGGTGGCACTCGGTCAGGAGATTTGAGGCGGTGCAGCCAACGAGAAAGAAGAGTGGATGGGTTTGGTGCGGGAATATGTTGGAGGAGTTGATGAAGAAGGAAAAGAGTGGGGTATCAAAGGTGAAGAGAGAGATGGGGTATATGAAGTCAATGATGAATGGAATTTGGAGAAGGTTAGAAGAGGCGAAGTGGATGGAGAATGAGAGGAGGGAGAAAGAGGATTATGTAGGGGATTCAGGGGAGGTGAAGAATAGGCCTATTAACTAAGGAAAGTCGTCTGGAAGGGCGGTGTCACCTATTGCAAGTGATATTTCCCTTGGCGAGACTGATAGTTCGGATGAGGAGTTGGATGATAAGTATTGTGGGTATTGTGGTATGACGCCGAGGTTGGTAGATGGTAATATGGAATGTTGTTGTGGTCCGGGTTTGAGGGAAAAAATTGATAGTAGGAATAGGGGAGGTTAAGATTACGGGCAGACCGACTAAATGCTTTAAAAAGCCCAATAGTATTTTGTAAGTAGCAGACAAGTTGGTAGCTAGTTATTAAATCGAAAAGTTAGATAAAAAAAAAAAAAAAAAAAAAAAAAAAATTAGC
>QOVD01000331.1:18803-50772 GCA_003521225.1 Tuber microsphaerosporum | reverse complement strand
AAGAAATTGAGCTTCATATAATATTTTTTATCTTTATTGCCTACTGCTCAAATAATTTAATATTGAAGCTGAAGTATATCATGCTCCTTTAGTATCAGAATAAGAGATACAAATGAAAGTTTTGTAAGAAATCATTTATTAATTTTCAGCTTCTGATAGTGAACATTTTCATCCAAAAACACAATTTATAGTTTCAGAACCATTTGATAACAACATCTCTTAATCTATGATCACTACTTAATAATTACTTTTAGAGCTATGTAAGAAAATATATATCAAGATTCGTAGGAATTAGATGTATTCCTAGTTTCCAGTAGTGAAATTTGATTACAAATAATTAAATATTAATACATTCAGCTCAGAGTAGTATACTACTATACAACAATTAAGTTATTAAATATTTATAGTATAAAACTGTTTATTAGCCTATTGTCAATTAAACCTATAGGCAAATATATTTTTTTAATTGATCTTTCTGCCCACTATATTGCTCTATAAATCACTACTTTAATAACTTTTTTTAATTTACATTAACTATATTTTAAATGCAAGTCTTGAGCTAATAACTATAGTAAATTACCTCTAACCAATTATCAAACTTCCTTTAGAAGGTGTCTCTTCCTATTAGAATAGTCTTAGAGCTATGTAGAGTCGTTTATACACATTTCAGTGTTCTCTTATTAAACTTTATTCATTCCAAGTTAGTTTATGAACTTTCTATCATGTAAACATTTTTATTGCAAGCAGTCTAAATTAAAATAATATTTAATACTTAAAGTATCAATATCTAAGCTTTCATATCCTGATTATTTCATTCATAATTTTGAGTTCTTATTATATAATAGGTAGTTTTTGTTGTAATCTTTAGCTCAATTGTGACAGTTTCTACCTTGTATCTAGAGCAAAACAAATTCTTCCAATTCCTGCTATATTTTTACTTATAATTTCACTTGGGCTATTAAAATATCTAAAAGGAAATTTTATTATTTTATTAACACTCTATTTAATTAATTGGTATTAGTTTAATGATGGGGTAGTGGGTGGAATCCGTTGCTATAGAGGGGTGCGAAGACTTTCCGGACACGACTGTACTTGTACTCTCACTGCCAGTGGGCATTAATACAGCACAAAATCAGGAGAAAAAAAAGGCCGGATTCAAGTGCTTAGAAGGTTGTCGAAATCTTGGCGCAGTGGCTGAAGAAAACACCATTCTTTGAGTGGTCGAGAAGGCATTGGAGCTACTATAATCAGGGGAAGTTTGACAGGCTTACCCCTCATACCCGGTGCCTATCACACCTAGGCTGGAAGCTTTGATGCATTCTCGAGAACAACTTGTTCTATCGAAGCCATGATACGGTACTATACTATGCTGAAGCTCTAGATAGGATAGACACAGTAGATGGGTAGGTCACAAAATAGTCCAATGGGAATTATACGGTACTACCTAAATTCCCTTTTTCCCTTCTGTCCATTCATCCGTCCATCCGTCCAAGATAAGATACAGTGATCAGCCTGTTCATCCCATCCATACGACATGCATAAGGTACTGGACTGTGCCTGCCTGCCTGCCTACCGACTTTGAATCGAAGGAAACCAAACAAACGCGATGCAAAACACATCACACAAAAGAAATCATAACCAAAAAAAAAGATAAATCAGTTCACGTCCACATCCTTCTATGTTTTCGAAGACCGATTGGTTGTTTTGGATTTTTTTTCCCTTGTTTTTTCTCTTTTTTTTTTTTTTTGATTCAATGAGATTCCCTGACGAAGCAAGGAAAGCATCAGTCATTCAATCAAATCAGAGCAAACACAACATGCAAAGATTATAATGGTTGGAAAAAAAAGGGCAGGCAAGACAATGAATAAGATTTCAGCGTAAGAAGAGATGGTTTGGATACAAAGAGAAAAACCAAGCGCCATTTTCCGGAAATAATCCCCTCCCCCATTTTTGTTCCCCCGACAGTGTTGCTAGTTTGCCTTTGCTTGTTCCCCTTTTTCTTTCACTCTTTAAATTCGGTGTTTTTCGCTCTCTGTGCCGTATAGACAATTACATGAATGGTTAGTAATCTTATACCTCTGTTCAAATATTTCATTCATAGGCGATCACGTACCAAGTCTGGAATACAGCATATACAAGGCCATCTGATTACACTCCTGGGTACCAGTGATGGTGACCAATCTTTCGTTGCTGTTATCTTGAGGCTCATTGATCTTGATGACGCTACCTGACAATTGTCGAATCTCATTGATCTTTGCGCCACCCTTCCCAATGATGGCTCCCACCATATCGTTAGGAATGAAGATCTGTTGAGTAAGAGGTTGGCCGGGCAACATGTTAGCCATAGGGTTAGGTGCAGGCCCCTGCTGAGGAGTGGGTCCAGCTCCAGCCTGACCGGGTTGATGAGGGCCAGCGCCGGAGTAGGCATTGGCGGCCTGGGGGTCGGCATAGTGGATGGGAGCCTGGGGAACTGGAGCTGGCGCCGGCCCGTGAAGGTAGGGAATCCCATAGGGGTTGTTGGGGGTCCGCTGAGCATTGTTGGTGTGGCGTTTGTATGTGTCAGGATTTCCGTATGATCCGTGAAGAGGTTGTGGCTGGTATGGAACAACTTGCATTCCGCCAGGCATAGGGCCAGCGGGACCACCGGAACGAGTCGCATATGCAGACGCAGCAGGACCGCCGAAACGCTCCGTCAATTGTTCCACAAGAGTATTGGCAATGTAGTACGTCGCGATATGAACCGCGTCAGCAACACCAAGAACGACCAAGGAACGCTCGGTAGAAAGAGGAAGACAAGAGCCAGACGCGTTAAGACGAGCGCCCGAAGCCTCCTGGATTTCTCTAATCCTTCCACCTGACTTTCCAATGATCGAACCAATCAGAATATGGGGAACCAAGAGCCTAAGCGGATAAGTCTTGGACTGGGGGGATGAGGCTTCTTCAAGCGGTTCGTTATTCAACGTGCGAATGATAAGTCCAAATGCCTATAAATTTCAATATAAACCTCTCGATCAAACCACCCACAGCAAAATCCCGGAATGGAAACAAACCTTGGCGACAGCGTCCACAGCTCCGCTCACCGTCAAAATTCTCTCGCCAGCCCCCCTCTGATAGTCAGAGACAGTGCACTTTGCTTCAGCCATCCTTCTAATCTGAGTTACATTTTCACCCCCTTTTCCAATTACGGTGGCTGCTTCCGCAGAAGTAATTACTGCGCGCATGTGAATCCAATTACTCTCGTCAACCTGCGGGACAGATTGCTGAGTTTGCTGGCCCTGCTGGCCAGCTCCTTGGGGGGCATCCGGAACATCAGTGTCGGCATCCTTGGTCTCCGGAGCTGCTTCCTCAGAATCCAACTTGCTCACAACAGCAGTGGTAGTAGTCTCGGTCTTGGTAGGGGTAGGGGATGAGGCTCTGCTGGATTCACCTTCCGCCTTAGCGTCCTTGTCAAGGTAAGGACGTTTGGAATCATGTTCATCCCTGATATTTGGAGAGGAAGAATCCTCAAGAGGGCGTTTCGTAGCTCCGGAAGCGCTTGGAGAACTCATCTTTGAATTATTGTCTCAGTTTTTCAGGGCTGTTTTCTTTTCAATTCAGGTTATGTAGGACGCGTCTGAAAATCTTCTTTGGTTTTAAAAATTTGTATTCTTTCTTGCTGTGTACACCAGGGAAAGAAATGACGGGTGCGTTTCGGGGCTGAAGGGAGCGGATGGGGAGGTGGAGGTGATGAAAAGGTGAATGAAGATATTAACTCTAGGGTCGGGAGGGGGCCGTGGCGGTGGTGATATGATGGATTGGAGGCGGACGGAGGAATTAGGCTAGGAAGGAGAAGGCCGGCACGTATGAGAACCAAATATAGGGGTAGCAAAGGCAGAGAGAGACGACAGTAGGAGATCAAAAACCTAGCTGCTGCTGCTACTGCCCTGACGATGCGATGGTGATTTGACGATTGAGGAGTTTCTAGGCAAGCGGTGAAGGAGGATTTCGGGAAAGAAACAAGCGATATTAGAGAAAAGGGGAATGGGAAAATGGGGAGAAGATAATAGGAGGGATGGGGGAGGGAAATGAACGAAAGCAAAAAAAACGAGTCGAGTCGTTTGTGAGTTTTGTGTGGCAGAAAATTGCAGTGTCGAGACAGAGGAGAAAAGAAGGGAAGGAAAGAAGGAAGAGAGGTTGTCAGCCGGGGATTGGGAACGTGGACTGTGTGTGGCCCTGTGCCGAGCCAACACGCCATTGGATTGATGTGGCTGGCTTAGTCATATGCCAGGCTCCTCATTCGCTGGCCCCTCCGGGTGAGTCAATTTACGGCAATTCGAGTGATGAGAGATGTTGCTGCAGGCTCAGTTTACATAATATCATGTATGATATACCCCGAGGCGAGCAAACATTGTGCTTTGGAGGCGAAGATCTGATTCTTATTCTGGTTGCAGATAGGATATCAAACAAGTATTTGCGGTGGAAGTCTGCAAAGATGTATGATAGCCCCGTTTACACTTGGCATACAGAACGCTGAAGCGTAAGAGGGTCTGAGCACTGCCATGCTGTTCTACCGAACACAAGGCTGGTGTAAATCTCACTTATAGCGGCTCGATGGTATCAAAAACCACACAATGTGCCACTATATCATAGAACACCGTAATTCCGGTACATATACGAGCACTACCATTACACCATACCACAAGCAACACATCTCAAGAACACCTACAGCATTCACCCATGAAAATCCCATTCAGCGACAAGGCTCCATTCTTTAGCATCAAATATGGCAATCTCCAAGATCACATTCGTTTTCAGAAGCCCCTGACTTGACGATTCTCTTGTCTCAGACTTATTTGTATCATAAATCGTCAAATAGAATCCCACCGTGCCGCATACAGCTCCGGTCTTCCAATAGTCCTTAACTGTAGTACCGGCACTGTCACAGCAATACTAATAGCTACTAACCGTGCCGCACCACAACGAGAATAACAATCCAGTAACCTAAGAAGAGTGTTTCCGGGGACATGCGGTACCCAGAAGCCTCAATCCTTCTGGAAGTATATTATGGGGATATCTGCTTGATGTCTTTGGTTGGCAGGGGTTTAGTATCGTAGGTCACCACTTGATAGAAATATAGTTACTGGCCAGGAGTGTTGAGAGGGTGTTTCGGGTCTGTCATTCTGGGATCCTGATTCTCTGGCCCACATCAGAGTTACCGGGCCGAACACCAGCATTTCCTTTACCAGTGCTGGCCTCACCTGTTGCCCTCACACTATGGCTAGCGGCACAAGAAAAATTACCTTGAACTTGGCGGGGGACGGGTGACATAGAAAAGGGAATTATAATAATTGCATTCCTTCACTTTTTGGGAGGTATTCTAAGTTGCACACATCAGCGGAGCCTCAATCCCACCAAAAACACTGATTTGCATGTGTGACTGTTTCTTGAGGGATGGATGGTTTACCCATATCTAGCAGTTGTTCCTGAAGTAGGGTGTGTATATACAGAGCATTTATTTATAGGCAAGAAGGTATCTTTGTTGCTGCTTTTATTTGATCCTTGATCTAATTTTCTACACTTATTGCGCTTTTTGCTGTGCAGTTGTGGCCGTGAACGCGAAGTTCAAGTTGTGTAAAACTCCTAGGCTGCGGCATCCCTCTTCACAGATAGCAATTGTGCTATCAACGCAATCGAACATGTCTCGGGTTAGGAGCACTTCTGGCCCGCTGCTCTATGTACATAAGAAATTCTCTTTTATTCGCCTGAGAAGAGAATTGGGTAGGCTGCGGTATGTTTCTGGGCGTCGGTATATCACACCCTCTTGTAAAATCCTGACACGGGCATGGGGGAACCTCTCCCACGGTATTCTCGAGCATCGCGCGGTATTGGCAAGGTCGTGGTGCCCAAGAGGGCCTGAATTCCATTGGCACGATACTGCTTCTCCATCGCCATTTCTCTTCCCAGGTGGTCTGAGACAGTAAAATTCACGACTGGGCACGCTAATCCTGTTCTGGGGCCTTTTCGAGGGCTGCTCTAATGCTAAGTAGGAATAGGAATCGAGAACCCTAAAGAGCCTCATTATGTGCACCGAGGGTTATCTCCATCCAATTGGGTCTCCCCGTCCCTCACCGCTCCTTCCACCCCCATGCGCAGCCCATCAACCAATCCCTCTCACTCGCCACTCGATATCGCTGACTAATCACAATCAGCCACAACATGCATAACCTCCAAAAGCTTCAATCCCTCCCAGCCCTTCTTCTTAACTAATCTTGAAGAACCCAGGCACTCTTGCGCATAACAGCTCCAACACCCGATTTCTACTCCCTTCTTTCATAGAGCTAAATTGGTGATTACCAAAAAAAAATGAATAACGCGCAATTTCGCAAGCTCCTCGAAACGCCCCGTCCCGCAAACACATCCAGCCAAAATGGGCCCTCTGCGACTCCGGCGCTGGGTTCTAAGCTGCGGTCTTCAATCCCGATGACACCGTACGCACCCCCTCACCGTCTCCCTTTTACCGTTTGCGAGACAAGCTAACCGAATAAATGTGTGGATCAATAGACGAAGCGTCCTCGGCGGCTCATCAACTCAATCCGAATTCGCCCGTCAGCTAGCAGCAAACAATGCGGCCGAGCAAAAGGCAAAAAAGTTCCGCTCCTCAGCTGCGCCCCTCGGCACACGGCTACCCGAAGGCTACGTCGACCGGACGAAAGACAGGGAAGACGACGGTGGCGACGAGCGGGCCCGGCGATTAGCTGCGCTGGAGGAACTCTACAAAGAGGGCGGGATAGAGCATGAAGAGTACGTTCGGCAGACAAAGTTACTGGGTGGCGATGTGTCGAGTACGCATCTTGTCAAGGGGTTGGATTTTAAACTTTTGGAGAAGGTGCGCAGGGGTGAGGACGTCATGCGTGCGATCAGGGATGATGGGGGCGATGAGGAGGAAGAGGGGCAAAATAGCGGGGATGAGGAGGATGTTCTGGATAAAGTTCTCGAGAGGGATATTGTTCCCGAGAAGAAAGAAGAGAAGAAAAAAAAGGGTAATTTGGCGCCGAAGACTCGCGCCGAGATATTGGCAGAATTAAAGAGGAGTAGGGAGGCTGCGAAGCCGGTTTCTGTACTTGGCTCCAAATTCAAGAAGATCGGCGTGAAGGAGGAGAAGAAGGACGAGAATGGGGCCAAGATTAAATATGTCACGGGTGCGGACGGGAAGGTTAAAAAAATGGTTAAGAAGGATAAGAAGAAGAAGAGCGATGAGCCGAAACTGGTTTCTACGACGATTATGGGGATGATGCCTCCGCCCGCTATGCCTGGAAAAACAGAGAAGAAGGTGGAAGAGGAAGATGAGGATATCGATATATTCGAAGGGGCGGGTATAGAATACAATCCTTTAGCAGGCTTGGATGACGATGACGACGACGATGACTCTTCATCTTCGTCGCTAGAAGAGGAAGGCGAAGAAGGGGAAATCCATCCAACCAAGAAAACAAAATCCGAAAAGGCGCCAGAGTCTTCCTCGAAATCCTCCCCTCCGCCTACTTCTCCTTCATCATCTTCAATGCCACCGCCACCACCATCCGCACCAAAGCCGAAAGTAAACTACTTCAACGAGCCAGCCTCCTCCTCTTCCTCAGATACATACAAACCCCCATCCTCAGCTTCAGCCCTCCTATCTTCCAACCCCGAACTCGCGGCAGCACTAGCCAAAGCCTCAACTCTAAAAGCCTTCTCCACGCCCTCTGAAGATGAAGCTGGGAAGCGTCGGAAGGCGCTCATGGAGGCTGCGGACAGAGACGCTTTCGACATCGACTTTGGGTTCGGCGGGAGTAGAGATTTTGGGGATGAGGATGACGACGACGGGACTGTTGTTAAAAGCAGTGGTGGTGGGAAGAAGCGGAAGCGAGGAGGGAAGCCGAAGAAGGGGGATAAGAACGATGCAGGGGTTGTCGGGAAGATTGTGGAGGAGAGGTATGGAGGCGGGTCGAGGAAGTAGAATCGTGGGGGGTGTTATGAATGTATTTTTAGATTTGCATGTAGTTAATGGTGAATTGCCGGTAGATACATGTGTGTCAACCTGCGGCTTGCTGACAACAAGACCTTTCTGTGTTGGCAAATATCGAGTTCATCCGAGTGATTTATCGTGACTACTTTACATGTTCTTTACTCCGATGCCCCGCTCGCTGTTTTTTTTTTTTTGCCCCTTCAGAAAATATGTGCTACAAGTACAGTACTGAAAGCCCAGTGTAATGACATGGGGAGATAGAGGTTTTGTGTAGAAGATATCAGCGGAAGTATGATATTATAATGATAAAGTCTAGGTCAAGTCCATCTTCTCCGGGTCTGGAATGTTCGGGGCGTCTGGCAACGTCACAGCCCCCTTCTCGCCATTCCCCGCTGGGGGGTCGGTAAACTCGATGTCCTCGTCTTCGTCGGCTTCGCCTTCCTCCTTTTCTTCCGCTTCACCTTCCTCTTTCTCATCGTCTGGAGAGGTATGCGTGATGACGGGGACTGGAGTTGCGACATGGCTGGCGCTAAGTTTTGGCGTAGAGATGTTGAAAGGTGTATTCGATTCGGAGAATTGTCTAGATATGACCGGAACTTCGACTTCTTCGCCTTCTTCCTCCTCCGACATGCCTTCTCTGCGATCTAGTATGATCACGATCACCAGTCAGCTTTCTCCCCTCGAGCGAAGGAGTAAAGGTAGATTACCTTGCTCGTCCTTATCCTCTTTAATCTGCGCCCACATCTTCTGCAACTGATCCACAATCTGCCCGAATTGATCACGACGGGCGTTCCATACTTGCCTGTACTCGTCGCGCTCAGCTTCCAGTTCTGCAATCTCTTTGTTCAGCCGCCCGATGTTGACGTTCTGCTCGTCGCGGGACTTGAGTGTGTTCTTTGACAGGATGTCACTGGCGATTGCGTCGTAGATGAGTTTATTCTCCTTTTCGCGCTGCGAGAGTTGTAGCGTTTGTCTGAGTGTGACGAGGGTTTCGCGAGCTACTGTGGCGGTCTCGACTGTGAACACAAAAAATTAGCCTTTGTTTTGGGAAGAGAGGGGTGAGGGGAGGTACGAATGTCGCCCTTTTCCTTCTCGTAACGTTCTACTTCTCGCTTGTTTGTCTCGCGGAGGAGCTGGATTCGGGCGATTACGCCTTCGAAGGCTCTGAAGTCGAGTTCTAACTCTTCGCCATACGTGTTAAGTCCTTCGGAGGTTGTCGGTAATTGCTCTGGTTTCAGCAATGGGGTGCAGCGCTTTAAAAGACGGTTGTAGGGACGTTGTTCGAAAAGGAGGGGTCGGGTTTTGATCAACTCTTCTGTAATTCTGATTAGGAGTTTGTCTAAGTGGTTATTGCGACGGGGGAGGGGATAATATACCTTCGTCAAGAATTCCGGACATTGTTGTTGAGCTTTGAGAAGGAGCAGTTTTACGACAAGGGAATTTACTAGTACTTGCAGCGTTGTGGCTAGTATCAGAGGATGCTGAATTTGGCGCGGCGGGCGGTGCCGGCAGGGTAGCTGGTAGCTAGGGCATGGGTTTAAGGATGAGGGCTTACATAACCGGATCTTGAATGCTCGACGTCAAGGCCTCCAAGTGGCTCGAGCTCGTCTCCGTTTGGAAACGTTATCATAACTTCTCCCCTCCTTTCATCTTATATACTTCCCCACCACTACCACCACTCTTGTTCACCACAAAACCTTCCCCTCGGCTACCCTCTGCCCTTCCCATCTACATATTATATACGGAAAATAATTCTCCGCCGGCTAGCTGCTCAGGAGCTAGCAACCGGGTCAAATAATGCCGCCTCACATGCATGGAAATGTCAAGTCGCTTTACCTTCTCGTTAAAAATGTGCTGATCAAGCATGTCGATTGTATCTCTCCTCCTCTTCTTTTTTTTCCTCTCCCTGCTTTTCTCCTGAGCGCAACTAATTTTTGATTTGCTGCTAGCAATCGACGACATCGGGGACCTCGACTACGCACTTGTCCGCCCAGTTCTTCTCAAGATTACCTCTCCTATTCAGCTCGTATGTTGCCATGATTTTTTGCTGCCCCGCCTTATATACATCCTCACCCTTCACTTCACCCTTCACCCTACCGTATCCTACCTTATCCGTTGTCTCCCTTCAATAATAACGATCCAACCGCACAGAAAAAACTCGAAGCAAATTGCCCACAAATCCGCGGTGAAGATAGTGAAATCTGGAAAATTCTTATAGGGAAGCACTTTGGCCAGGATGCTCTTCACAAGATGGAACTCCAGGAACCAAAGAATTGGAGGAAAGCCTATGACGTACATCATTTCCCATTCTCCCTGCCTCTTTCCCTAACCCTCTGTCTAACCTGTTTTTCGTTTTTTTTTTTACAGAAACTCCAAAAAGCGGCTGATGAAGCGGCAGCCGCTGCAACTGAGACTCTCCGCGCGCAAATGACTAAGATGTCCTCTGCGAAGCAGCAATCCCGTGCAAAACTTCTAACTAGCACAGTCGGTCTCCCACCCACCGGCCGTCCTAGATCATTCGGCGGAGGTGGAGGCTGGGGTGGGACGGGAAATAGCTGGACTGCCAAAGCTGGTAGTAAAACCAAGAATATCATTGATAGGGCCCGTCGTGAAGCGAAGGAACTTAGCGTCTTCCGCGGTAGGAATAGCGTTCTCGCGGCACCAACACATACACTGAAACGCCAGGAAGTTGATAGGAAGATGAGGGAGAAGATAATGAAGAAGATGGGTGACGCGAAGGGCAAAGAGAAGGAGGGAGATGAGGAAGTGGAGGAGGCAGAGGCTTCTAGAAGGAGGAGTGATAATATTAATAATAACAAGAGGGGAAGAGACGACCCCACTAGTGGTGGTGACGACAGGGGCTCAAAGCGGATTTCTGGCGCTGACGGGGGGAAGAGTTCTGTTCCGAAGATCGGAAGAAACATGCCTGGGAATAATGGTAAAGCCACCTCTTCTTTACCTCCTGCTCCTATCTCTGCTGCAAATATGCACCTGAGCAGCAGAGCCCCCACGGACCCATTCTTGAGAAGGAAAAGGTGATGGGATCAATCTATGAGGTATTATCATGGATGGTAATTTTGTTGTTTCTTGCTTACCCGATCGGTTGCTACTATGCTCTCATAATCGCGGTTTGGTTCATGTTCTCTCTGTAGATATTTTTCTGGTGTATTATGGATGGTTGTATTGGTTGTTGAAACGGCGCTTGTACTTTGTGCTTTTACCCCTTTCAATACGTATTTCTTTTCCTTTTTGGTTCAGTTTTCTGCTGATGCTCTTACGAGTGCAGAGGGGGGGAGATAATTGAGATGGGATGTTGTTGCACAGGCTCGGGAATAGACATTGATGGAGTATGATACAAATATGATACCTATGTCTACGTTTTTTCTTTCCTAGAGCCCCTTCCCCCGCTTTCTGGTCAGTTTAGTTCAGTTATGTTACGAAAATGACTTTCGTATGGTATGTATGTAGCACTGGTTGTGTGGATTGGAGGGCAGTAAATTCTTTATGGATGGTTCTTCATAGCTCCGCACTCGCACTTTTCGGATGAGAAGGGGTGTTCTCCCTTACGTGCGTAGGTGGCTTGCCGTAGGTGTATTTCGTGATTCACAGAATGCAGCAGTGCCTATCGTAGTTATTCACCATACGGTAGACACACCGCTCACGCATGTTGCGTTAGGATAGGAACGTCTTAACCTCTAAAAGTACAGCAGCTCAATAAAAGTCTTCGTGAAGCGGGGTTTCTCTTTGCCCACGAAACGGTACCCCCACAGAGGCTCCAACCCTGCAATACCCCTTAGGCCACTGCAATCTCCGTCAAAGAGAATCCCCAGTTCACGAAGCCTTTTCCCGAGTGACAAGTGCCATGCATTCAAACTAACAGACACCCAAAGCAGATCTATTTTTCTCTAGAATATCATACACCACCGCCGCCACCAGATAGTAATTGTGGAAAAAAGAACGACTAGGGCGAGTGTTGGGGGGAAGAGAAAGGGAAGGAGGGGAAGTGAAAACAAGAATGAGGACAAGGGCACGCCGGGTTTTGTACAAGAAGAAGAGCCCCAAAACCCCCAAGCCGGGTCAACGTGCATAGAAGGTAAAGGCAAAGGAGAAAAAGGGAGGAAGAAAGTTATGCACTATCCCGTCAAAAGAAGAAAAGAAGAAAGAGAAAAGGGGCAAAGTTAAGTTAACCACGCACCCGCATGGGAGAGAAGAAGAGGGAAACTGGCTCTCGTTGTAATGATACACTACGGCAAGGAAAAAAGGTTGTTAGACTTCGCGTTGTTCGTTCATTTTTCTAGCGGCCTTTTTGCCTACTTCGTAACTTGAGATCTAATTGCATTTTAGCATTGTTCACATCACTTTGAGAGAGAGAAAGGGGAGGGGATAATGATTGCTTAGGTGGATGGAGGATGAATGAGTGCTAGTAATGGGGAGAATATACCATGATAGCGCAGGCAGGCGAAACCTTCAGAATTCTAGGTACGCAGCCTCTCCAGAGACCGGATGCTCCTTCGGTTTTGAAGATGTTATAGAGCACTCTCGGCATATCCCCTTTTGTTTCGATACCAGCGTGTGCAGAGATCTGACGTCGAGTCTTTCCAACGTCGAAAGGTTGCGTGAGGAAAGCGGCGACTGATCCGGAAACTGCACCAGCAATAAAAGAGTCTGTGAAGGTGCTCTCGGAATGGAGGTCTTTCTTAACGTGGCTTTTAGTGGGGTGGTGGAGGTGAAGGGAGGACAAATGCCACTCTCGCTCTCTTTCGGAGCGTATGAATGACTTGATGGTTTCATATCCCAACCAGTAAACTCCCGAAAAAGGTACGTCGCGCCAGAGTGTCAATTCCAATCCACGCCAGAGAGATCTAACGCCCTCTTTTGCCACCATATCCTTGGTGGTATCGAAGGTAGCCCGGAAGATACCCTTGGACGAATTTAGGTGAGTGTTTGATACGGCCTGTAGTCTAGTTTTAAACATCTCAATTGGTGAAATGGAGGTAGCTGCGATAGCCCTCGCTGCAGACCCAGCAATAAGAGGTCCCCAAAAAGCACCAAAGTGGGTAAATGGTGACCAAGCAGATGTTCGCAGAGTGTCGTACCCGGTGAAATAAATTACGTTTGCGGGGACTGCCATGAGCAGTGTTGGACTCAAGCCCCTCCAAAGTGAAGAAACTCCTTCATATCTTGCGATCTTGACCAAGCCCTCCCAAGTTCCATGAAAACGACGGCGGGATGCCTCTTCAACTACGCAACTATCATTCAGGATTGTGCCAGCGCTCGGGGAAGAGGTAGGGGCCATACAAGCCTCCGGAGTATTGTTTATCCAGAAGACTTCCCGGCAACATGCGGTGACACCCAATTCCGGAGTGGATAAGTGGGTCATTGACTGGAATTGTAACGGTGTGAGAGGAAGTTTATGAGCTCTTAAGGGTGAAGCCAAAGATGAGAAATTTACCGCCGCATTCTTTGGAGAAGATGGTTGTTGCGATTGTAGGCGGACCCGAACGACATCTAGAGGTGTTACTGTAGGCGGGCAAACTATCAGCATCGAAAAAAAAAGGTTGCTAGTTGTAGGATCAGGGCAGAAAAAAAAAGAAGATACCTAGAAGGCTTGTAAACAAACTCCCAGAACAGGCGGCCAACATCTTCTGCCCGGCTGTGATATCAGGTTCCCCCTCTTTGCCATTACCTCCACGATTACTCTCCAAACCGGGCATAGTCTCGAATTTTCCCTGACTGCCTCTTTCGTCAATCCAAGTCCTGTGATTACGACCTTTGCTCGAATTGTTCTCGGTAACCTCTTTCACACCAGCAGTTTCGACGGCTGCTGCAGCGAAACTTCCGACCCCGCTCATAGTAGATTTGTTTGTTGATTATTCGTGAAAGTCTTAACTATTGTCGTATATCGAGGGAATGGATTCTAAAGAATTTGGGTTAGATAAAGTGGAAGAGTGCGGGGATGATGGTGTGCAGACAGATGAGTATCATAATATGTAGCTATTTTCCTGGCAGGGTGTGTAGGTAATTATGCACCTGTTGGAGGGGCAAGTTCTGGGGGAGGGTGGGCCTTGGTAAAGAGGGCGGACGGGCAGTGACGAAACAGAAGCGTTGGAAGAATCTGATAAAAAAATAATAATCAGATCCTGTTTAAGGCTGTTGGCGGCGGATGGGTTAGGGTTTGAGGGTCCGGGGATAAGGGCGACCCGAGAGAGAAGTGTTATTATGATCCGTGCTGGTATTCGTGGAACGCAAGTGTCTTGCATCACTCATACTAGTGTACCGGTATCTGCCGTGCAACGTATCATTCTCGAGTATCTATCTTGTCTCACTTGCTCGAATGAGACATTGTGACTCAGACCAGCACCGTCTTGACTCCATCTCTGTCCAACCCCTGCTAAATACATAAATCACGATAACGGCACCGTAGCTCGCACCTCTCCCCCCTCTCAACGCCATCGCCTCCTCGTTTGCCATCTATGAACCGCTCCCCTTGACGAACGCGATAGTACGAATGGACGAAGAACTCTCTCGTTTCCGCCAACAGTGGCAAGCAGAAGTATCCGCCCGCCACCACCAAGCCCCAGGGCCCTCCGCACCCCGGCCCGCCAGTTCTGTAAACAAACAAAACCAAAACCCCTTCGCATCAAGAAAACTATCTCACTCTTCCTCTACCGATGAGGGCGTCGAAGATGAATCGTCAGAGCTCTCGGCCCAACGGCCACCATCGCTGATTGCTCACCGGCGAACTTCGCTTGCAAGTAGCTCTTCCTGTGCGGGTCCCAAGAGTGCACTTGAGCATTATGAACGGGCGGTGGAGAAGGAATCTGAAGGTAACTTGGGGGAAAGCTTAAGCTTGCACGGGGAGGCGTTCAGAGCATGTCCCCCAGCTATTGGTAAATAGTGCGAGCATGGATGCTGATTTCTAGAAAAGATGGATCATAAGGTTGATTTTCACTATCGGGAGGAGAACTTCCCACGACTGCCCCCTTCATTGGCTAAGAAGAAGACACCCCTTACTACCATTCTTTCTTCCCAGTCATCGGCACCAGCCTCGGCTCCGGCACCAGCTTCGCTAGCCTCTGGTTCGAAGGAGATGAGCGAATTGATCGCTTCGTTTGCGGGGGTTCAGATTCAGCCAGCTCCTGTTGCTAAACTCAATGAAGACAAAGGAGCTGTGGATAAAGGGAAGGGAAAGGAAACGGAAACGGAGGAGGAGGAAGCGGGGTTTTCCCCGCTAGCAACGCTCCCGTTCGAGCTCTTGCTTCAGGTTATCAGAAATGTAGCTTTAACGGACATAGCCTCCTTCGCAAAGTTAGCGCAAGTATGCAAGGCCTTCGCTTACCTTGTGATCACTGAGCAAAGCATCTGGCGAGCAGTATGCGAAAAGACTTTCAATCGGATGCTCTGGGACTGGGGGGTGACGGTTAACGGGGACCCAATAGAGGAACCACACGTACTCGATGCCCCAAACTGCGAGGTCCTCCAAGACGGCGAGTATGAAGCTGAAGACGAAGGGCAGGAAAAGCGGGAAATCCCAATTGACGAAGAGGAAGTGCTCAAATACGGTGAAAGCTGGCGGAAGATGTTCATGATCCGACCACGCGTTCGATTCAATGGCATCTACATCTCCACCTGCAATTACGTGCGTGCAGGAGCATCCGAGTTCTGGAACTGGGATCCCGTACATATCGTAACCTATTACCGTTACCTGCGCTTCTATCCGAACGGCACAGTCCTTTCACTCTTATCCATCTGCGAGCCAGCAGAGGTAGTCCATGGCTTCAATAAGATCTCACTCACTCCAGCCCACCAAGGCGGTCTACCAGTCGGTGCCATGAGCTGGGGGAAGTACGTGTCCGAGGGTCGCTGGCGAATGGATAAAGATGGGCAACTAGATGTGGAAACCAAAGCGCCCATGATGGATAAGTACTTGTTCAAGATGGCCCTTAAGGTGAAGAGCATCCGAGCTAGGGGGCAGGTTAGAGGCGTCAATAAGTTGGGTTGGGAGGGCTTCTGGAGCTGGAACGTAATCTCGGATGATCTCGCAGAGTTTTCTTTAAAGTGGGCTTTCCTTCTTTCCTTCCTTTCCTTCTCCTTATGTCTCGGGTGTGGTTGGCTAACTGATCCGGCAAATAGGAATGATAAACCATTCTTCTTTTCAAGGGTTGGGAGTATCGAGAGGGAGATGGGGTATATTTAATATCCAAAGTTACAATATGGAAAGGTGGTAGAATAGGGATGATGGCGGGGGATTAGAGTGGGGTCAGTATAGTAGGTGAGATATTAACATTTGGGCCGTGATAGAAATACATGTATAAAACAGAGCTTAGAGGATAAATGAAACCAGTGCCTTGCAGTATACCTTTCTTGAGGAGTGGGAGAGAAAGCATTCTTCAACGTTTGCCCCGCCCCAATACGGGTAATCCTTCAAGAAACTTACGAGCCAGCGCCACATAACGGCACCATATCTACTCGTATCCGTCCTAGCCCCGCAAACTAATTGCTAACTAGTAAAAGAAAAGAGCCATAGCAGTGCGGTTTAGTGGTAGGATAATTGCCTTCCAAGCAATTTCAAGGGGTTCGACTCCTTGTAATTGATTAATTTTTGTTTTCCGAATCTCCCCCTCTAAGGTAACGGGTCGCTCTCGTTTTTCTATTGTTGTGTAGCCCTCCTCCATTTGTTTGGTAGCCTTTGGTACTTTCTGTGGTTTTTGTGTACTTAGGTTGGGGGGAGATATTATACTTTGTATAGTACTCTTGGAAGTGAGTAGTGTCAGACTACCCTTCCGCACGCTAATTGTCTGGGAAGCCTACTGTATTTTCCTAAATAGTCAAGCGTGGGCAGTTGCTAGTTTCTAGCAAAATATACCGGATCCGTTCAGTACTGTACTGTGACAATTACTCCTCGAGCTTCTGCCAGACCTTTTCTCGGAAAATCACTGCTTGGAATAGTGTCATAGGGTTCGCCCGGTTCTTTTCGGTTTACGAACCCCCGTGCTCACACTGTATCGCGCAATTCGCAAGGGGGTGCAAGGTATTAGCTAGAGAGAATCAACTAGGGCCCGACTCTATGGGGCTGATGATATATTGTCACAGGAAATCACTCGTGCCATGTCCCCTCCCTTGGCCCATTCTTCTCTCTCATACCCTGATACGCATGACAACACTGCCCTATACGAGAGCATCTTCACCCCCTTTTGCTTGGTTCGCTCTATACTTCGCTTTTGGGTTACCCCCTACGCTATTGAGGCATTGTTCTGGCTTGTTGACTACTCACAACTTAAATTCACCCTCCACCGACCCCCACAAGAAGGAGAAAATACTCCTTGTACACCCTTCGTCCGCTAATGGCTCTACCAAACCCCTTGAAGACTGTCGAGCCCAACGCTCTTGGCAATGATCCAACCTCTACAACATCTGCTAATACTTCTTCCGTTCGTCGAAGTGGGAGACGCTCGGCGAAGGTTCCGGTAACCTATTATCAGCCAGCAAAGAAAAGTCGGAGCAAGGCTAGTCCCCGTAATTGGCTTTATATTTCCACCACAAAGCTAACTAACTACGTATTACAGGCCAACCCACCAGTAAAGCGACGAAAAATCTCGGACGCTAGTTTCCCAGTTTCTTCAGAGAAGAATTCTCCCACTGCCATACCTACTACAAATCACAATCCGACCCCAAGCACCCCCCACAATGCCAGCAGGGTAGACCCCTCGAATCAACCTCTAGTCGTTACCAATGACAGTAATAGCACCACCGGTACACGCCTCCAGACAGCCCCCCAAATGTCCAAACGCAACTTAGCCGAATCTTCCCCTGGGCTGTCCTCCAAAAACCAATTCTGCCAAAGCCCCGCTCCTGCTCCACGAATTGCCCTCGACAACGAATTCTCACTTCTCCCCCGCCGGGAGCCCCACGCAAGAATACCGCGCTTCACTCCAATTCAGATACGTGACCTCCTCCGCTTTAACTCCAACAAAGTTTCCCGCCGGCATGTCAGCCCGGAGCCGAAACCATCGTTACCCAGTGCCAAGGAAGATATGGCTGTGGAAACGCACCACCTAAGAACACTGGTACGTGCTGCTGCCTCTCATTACGCGTCTTTGCCAAGAGAGTACGGTGATCTGGAGAGTTGTCTTCCGCATCTTTATAAGACTTTTATACCGACGGCCAAGTTCGAGAGCTGGATGAAGAGGAATGGGAATGGAATGAGGGAAAGGGATATCCACATTGTGTTGATGGAAGTTTTCGAAGTTATTTTTTCAGGGTGGTTTAGTTGTGCGGAGGCCGAGGAAAAGATTTGGGGGTTATTGGGGTTTGAAGAGGAGGAAGAAGAGGAATGGGAGGAAGGGGATGAATGGGAGGAGGGTGAGGAGGAGGATGACTGAGGGGAGGCTGACAGTCATTCACAAGAGGCGAGAGTTCGTGGCGGGGTGTCTTGCATATTATACATTAAGGGCTCGCGAAAAGTTTTATTGTGCATAATTTCTTGAAAAGTGCCATCCATTGGTGCTGAAGGGGGTTCATCTTATACTCCTGTATTTACACCTTGCTCTCTTCAAATTTATTCTCCTTTTATCCCCTAGCTCTCCCATATCAAGTACGGCAAAACTCTTGTAAATACAACAGAACAGGTCATGCACCTTAGCTATTACATCCGCTAACCTACCTCTCTCCCCTAAAACCATGACACCATGACTCGACCTACGAACAAATCTCCATCTGGTACTAGCAGAGTGCAAGATAGCCGAGCAGTGGCCAGTATTCAATAGTCTATCATGACCTGGATCGCTAAGGGCAAATGCACTTGTGACCACGATTTATATGCCTTGAATAGGGGTCTTTTCTTTCACCCCCCCCTCCACTGTCTGCCTCGTGTTGTTTTGTTTTGGGGAGTAAATTGACTGATGTCACCCGTTTCTTGGCAGGTTAGTTCTTGCGAGGAGGATCACTACCGGTGTGAAAATGCATGAAGTTAGCCTTCTGCTGCACTTTTTGTTGGTGGGTAGGTTAAGTAGAGAACGCCGTTACTGGGAGTAAGATGTTATGTCCCCCAAGGGCGCTTGGCCTAGAGTTTTTATTTGAGAGAGGCTTTCTGAATCTTATGTCTATGTTCTTCGCACACTGGTTGTTGGGAATAGTGGAATTGGAGGTAATGATCTGTGAGGAGGGTTTTACACAGCGGAGTGGAGCAGCTCAAGTGAACACAAGGAATTTATATTAAACGGTGAAAAAGTTCAAGATTGATTGAAGAGCTTGGCATGTAGAAAAGAAAAGGAGATGCGGAAAGGAAAGAATAGGGAGGAAGGCTAAGGAGGGGAAAGACAGGAGAAAAATTTACAAGGCTTGTGTATCCCTTTGGTGCGTAGGTGTACTGCGGCTAATGGGTGAGGGGCATTTCCCACACCAAGTGCTGCTGTTTCCAACACTGGTCCCGACTAACGCAGGCGAGTGAGAGTTGGTGATTGTTCATGCTTCTTAAGCGAGGCGTTGTAATACAGCAGGCCGCGACCCACCGAGCTAACCAGCTTGGTCGGCAACCACGAGGGAAATTATATAACGGTTCTCGGTTACCTTTGTTAATTGAAAGCTCCCATTGAAATATCTTTGGGGTGAAAACCTCAACAAGAACAAAGAAAATCAAACATCCTCTCTCTGGCCAAGCCAAGCCAATGCATTGGATTCTGTGTGGGCTCTCTCAAAACCCATTTCCAAACCCCAAGATAAAACAAATTTCCACTTCTCCTCCATTCCGCTCCCTCAAGTAGCTTGAGCAAAATGCTAGCTCTCTCACCAATGGCTCCTGACTCTCGCTGGCGCCCCCTCCCCACGATCTGGCTCTGGACCATCCAAGTCCTGTGCATCCTCTGCGTGCTAGGGATCAGCGCATATGATATTTCATATATTCGAGATACTTTTCATAACCGCGCTTCCAAGTCTCTCTTCCCTTCTCCCCTCCAGCCTCCATTCTAGCTAGATTCTGCTAACGTAAAGCAAAGCCGTCTAATCATCAACATCCTCTGCAGCACCACATCCCTGGTTGCCTCCCTGGTAGAAGTCTGCCTATACCTAACCTCGCGACTGAACCCACTAATAACGCTCTTCGCGAATACCCTCCTAGCATTCTTCTGGCTTACGGCATGCTTCTACCAGAGTGTTGCCCTGGGGAAACTCAGGAGAATTATCGACAAGATGTGCCCGCATGAATTCCGGAGTAGGTTTCTATGGTGTCAGAATCCCAAGATGACGTTGCTATTCTCTGGGCTTGCATTGTGAGTCTTTTTATTTTATTTTCAATCTTCCCCTTCTATCTATTTGCCTTTTTGTTAATGAAAGTGGGGGGAAAGGTGCACATATTCGGTGTTCATTATTTGGGCTTGCTATACCCAGCGGAGGGCGTTGCGGAAGTTGAGGGCCTGGCATGCGGTCCAGAGAAGGTTCGGAAGGTATAAGGATGAGGGGTTGTTGCATGGTGAGGAAGAGTTTGGGGCTGGGGAAAGTGTTACGAGGTTGAATGAGCTCGGAGGGAGAAGGGCGGGCGGGAGCAGTATCGGCACAGGCGTAGGTGGACGGGCGAAGTAGTGCTTCGATTTGTCTTTTTCTGCTGAGCTCTTTTGTGTATTAGTCAAAATTGCGGTGCGGTGAAGGGAGAGGCGGCGCAGTCCTTTCTTTCAAATTCCCAAATCCGACTAGCCGGATAGCTAGAGTTATGAATTCTTTCAACGTCCTCCTAAGCCGCCGGGGAAGCCCCACAAGAGGCAACCAACCTACCTATTATCCCCCCAAATCCTATACCCCTCGATCCAGTGTTTGAATAATACGGTGCCTTATCGAACCTTACACGATTGATACCATCTGGTAAATTATGGTGGGTTACGCTGGGGGGGTCGGATACCGGAATATGCCATCCCCCATCTTTAAATTCTGATGTTAGGTAATCCTATCGTCATCCTACGATACCGCATTATCTTGAATATAAGAGAATCACGCTAAGATGTCATATTAAGGATGAGACATCTCTTTGCGTGATTTTACCATACTTCTTCTCTCCAGCCATCTCACTTTACTTAGGAAGAGGACCGTGAGGTTCAAATTATCTCATTATTTTGTGTCTTAGACAACGACTGGCAGCATAACACACCCAATACTGATGTGAGGCGGTGTCAAAGCCTCAACTCAACCTCTTAGCGTGATTCTCTTATATTCAAGATAATGCGGTATGCATTTACTCCTATTACTAAGGTCTTGAGGTCGGTAACAGGCAAGAGTAAATGGTGTATGCTGGGTAAGCTAAGGGAGACTCGGAAAGCTTGTCAGCAACTGTTTCTACAATAGCCATATCTAGATTTTTCTATTTCTCCAATTTTTTGTTGGCTAAGAGGTTATCCTACAAAATACCTGTTATTAGTGATGAGAAGATGTGATTGCTGACAAGAGGTGGCTGCTCTTGTGGGCATTTCGAGTATCGTGGCAGGTCTTCCCTTGCTAGCGTTCCTCCACTGGTATCATATTCGCAATCTTGACGGTAAAGATTGCCTTGAGGGTGACCTGCAGGAGAAAATAGAAGAGAGTAAAAGTTCGTTATGGAAGCTGGCGGATGAATGGTCGATGGCCCTAATTGGTCGGCTTGATCAAGTCATGATAGAGGTGAAGGATGAAGACTGAAAGAACGGTTTCTGCCAACCGAAGAAAAAAAATACCACTATCCTCACTCCTCCTCTAAGGAGTTTGTGCAACTCTTAAATAACAGAAGTCTCGCTGCCCAAACTGCACACTTGCTCAACCAAGGGCATACGCAATCCTCAAACAAAATAGAAAAGGCTAGGAAAACTATCTACGAATTTGGACAGTACATAATTTTTGCAAGAGTATAATGCTTAGGCATTTTTTTTATGAGCTTCTCAAGTACGGAGGTACAGCGCCTAAGTTTTGTACATTCCACAAGCGAAGTTTGCTGTCTTTGCCCCTGTGGAACATACAAAACTTAGGAGCTGTACCTCCGTATGTTACTCGGTTTCTGTCAACACTATTGGCTAATTCTGTAAAGTGCCTTCATGCAGGATCCGCCCCTTACTTTCACTGAAAATTCCTGATTTTAACTTTGAATACCCCTAATGTACTATAACTTTTCATCTGCACAAATTATGCTAACTTGGAATAACTACAGTTGCAGGGTACAATTCATGTTTTGCGATTTTAACACTTTCGAAGACTAGTGGCAACTAGAGGTACCCTACTAGTAAGTTCTTGTAAAGTTTTTTTCTCAACGTTTCTCATCACCATAGCAAATTCGGATCCAGATCCAAATCTTATGCTAAGTTTAATACTTGTCCCAGGCTTTCCACTAACTCCTGCTAGGAGTCCTTCACCACCTCCGCTTTCACAAGCAAGCAAGCAAGGATCTTGTATCCAAACACTCTCAATCTCAGATTACATCATCTTCACCCTCTCGACCCCTCTTACCAGCATCTTTGACCCCGGGGCGAACCTAATCTGAAACAAGAGCTCTGCATTCCAAATTATAATGCAATCGAAATAGTTGATCTGGGAGCCCAATTCTACTTTCCTGCCGCCCACCAGAGCTACAGGTGTTGCACTTTCTGCAGTCTTTTTTTCACTCTTCTTTTCTTCCATAAATGCTTTATCCTGTGTTTCAACATGATTGTGAAATTCTTTTGGTTTTTGTTTTTTTTTATTCTCTTAGTGGCTTGACTTTTGTTAGCCCGAACCGGTTTTCATGTTTCCCTTAGAATGTTTTCTGTTTTCAGTTTTGCGGTGAGTTGGCTGTTATAGGCCCTCGTACCCCCATATCTCCCCCGCTTTGAGCACATCTTTTGATTTTCCAAATCAAATAAGCAATGCAATATTTATGTATATGATCGGCAAATAAAAAATTTTGTGAGTAAAACGGTTGGGGTTGACTAGTAGTGCAGTCCTCGGTTGCTAAGGAGTGGGCTAACAGCTAGTTTTGCGTCGCTTTCTACGAGTGTGAGGGATACCTGCACTTCATATCTTTTCTCTATCCTAGCATCTATTTAAATAACCCTCATATCTATACTTCAATGGAGAAGAATAGAAAAAAAGAGAATTGTTGGAAAAAAAACAAAGGAACAGAAAATGCGCAAGGAGGATTTACAACTAGAGTTGAATAAAAATGAATATGATGTAAATTTCAAGCCCCACCAACTTGCCTTATTAACCTCCCGCAAGCACCCAACACTAGATTGTAAACAGAAACTCACAGGTCCTGGCTTGACTGCATAAGGGGGTTCATGTAGAGGTTGCGATTGGTTTGTGGCAGGTATGGGCGTTCCCATTGCGGGTAATTTCCTTCTGCCAACAGGGAGCAGGTTACTCCGGAAGACGGCAATGATCACAAGGTGGCGGTTTGAAATGCGGGAGGCTGGACGGGAACGAGAGAGAGACAATGGCAGCGAAAGACGTGTTTACGAAGCGGTCGTGGTCCTTGTGGGAATGGCATATCGGTTACCTGTATTTGAAAGGGGTAACTAGGGCGATGCTCACTCGTACTAGTACATAGGCCGTGTTAGGGGTGGTAGATGCCAGAGGCTGTAGTAGTGTTACCATTCCCACATGGCCTTGCTTGACGGTTCAGCAAAGTGGTGTTTGGCCTAATCGTCCTTACTTTTCGGGGTTGACCCCACCCAGTCGTCCGAGTAGTATTTTCACCACTCCCACGTACCCGTTCAAAGCAGCATACCAGAGTGAGGTTCGGCCGAACTTATCCTGCCAGTCGGGGCTGACGTCGTCACGTCCGAGCAGCAATTACACACAGTGTTCCCAACCGTCCCGTCCTATAGTCCCGTCCGTCCCGGGCAAGGTGGGTAAGGACGGCAGGGCACGGCATCCGTCTTTTGTAAACACCGTAGTCCTGTAGGTTGACGGGCGGGCCCTGCAGTCTTTTTGGAAATGGTAACTTCCGGTAGGTACCTGCCGTCACCTGTAGGTACCTACCGTCCTGAGTAAGGACGGGTGTCTCTTGTAGGCCCTGGCTGCTCCCCGCATACCCCCATCGCTACCGTCTCGGCCCTGCCGTCACCCATATCGCCTAACCCATTGCCTATAGGCTGCGTGGTCGCTCCGCACCTCTGCCTGGGTGAATAAATATAGACCTGAGAGACGAAGATTAACTATTTTGGGAAATCCTAGCGATAAAGCAGAGTCCGCCGCCCTTGGCCTCATTTACTCAGATCTTGTACTCTCTAAACCTTCTACCTTACCTTCCAGCGAAATTTGATACATGATAGTAGAGCCTGAGCTTCTCTACATTAGAATAAAAATGTTTCACTTCTTAATAACACTGACCTAATGCTTATGAAATTCGAAAATGAAACATAAACTAAGACACCTATAGGGCTCGGCCGTCCGTCTCGGGCATAGGTCAGGACGGACTGCAACTGGGCGTCCGTCCCGGGCAAAGGTCTCAAACTTGGCGTCCGTCCCGTCCTAGGCGAAAGACGGACGGACTGGACGCTTGGGAACACTGATTCCACAACCCCCCGTAGCAACTCTCGGGATCGCACTCGGTAAGCTGCTGCATTTGCTCTAGCCCACCCCATCTTCCTAGCGCTCAAGGAGCAAGTTCGCCAAAACCAAACACCGTTTGGTGGCTAACCCAAGTTGTAATTCAAAGAATCGTTAGGTGCATATGGTACTAGGATTGATATCCTCTCCGAGTCGCTGCAATAGAAGCTTTGCTACTCCTTCATTCCCTTCCCTGCTGCCCACGCGAGTGGCGTCTCACTGTATTCAATGTCTTCAGTGTTGTGATTGATATCTCCTCGCTCCATTAGCATCTTTACTCCTTGGACACTGGCAGAGCCTCGTGGTGGAGCCCACGAGAGCAGTACCGGACCATATCTCGTGCCTGCCGTGTCGGAATTGATATTCTCTCCTTCCAAGCGGAGAGAAAAGGTACCCGTCCATCAAGGAATTTTTTTTATCCTCGTAGGCTCGCCCTCTTTCCCCGGGTATCTCCTCTGGTCTGCCCACGATCCGCCGAAGTAGGGCTCCCGGGAGATTCGTCAATGGCTTCTCTTTTTTGGGCCATGGGGTCAAAGTAAAAATATACAACAGCAATATTATGTCTTCTAGCCTGGACACACAAGCTATCTATTACTAATAATCTAACCCCACAGCTTGTCAGCACTTGCTCTTCTCCCCTCATTCATCGAGGTCCGTCCTTGTAGCTTAACTTAACTCTTGTCACGCATGGAATTTAATCGCAAAATCAAACTATGTTATCGGATTTGCCTTCTCCACTACCTGTGCACCAGCTTCTTAATCTTATCGCTTATAAGAGTGATTCCCCTACCTTTCCCACACAGTTCTCTTAAGTGTCCTCCTATGGCGTAACTTGGACCGCAGCGGAGACAACCAGGCCAAGGTTTCAGACCGGCTGTTGGCAATAGTACAATTAGTTCGCACAATACCGCAAAAACTCGTGTTATCCACTATCTCCGTCTGGCCTCTAATCTCCGTCAATCCCTTGCGTCAGCCTACTATAGGTTTAGTTTGACAGGATAACAGAATTGCGAATTCCAGTTAATGAGATCTAGCGCACTCAGCGCACTTGGGCTTGACTGTGTAAGGAAAACACTAATCCTTCTTAGGGGCTTTTGTCTCTGAGCACGGAGATTAGGCGTCTGGCGGAGATAGTGGATAACACGAGTTTTTGCGGTAATAGGAAGACACACTTTATATATTGAAAAAAAAACAAAGTAGGTGGAATAGGCGGAATTGGCATGGCTAGGGCAGTAGGCACAAGGAGAAAAATTAACCCTGCTTCAGCCGGCTCGCACACACTTTTACCCTTGAATGCTGTTATCTCCACAACAATCTCCTAGTTATCACAACTCTTCCAGAATTGTTTTATAGATGGGTCACAGGCTGTCACTCGTTTAGGCTTGTGGTTAGTGAAGGTACTATGTCTACCCAGATACCGTAGAATCCCAAATAATTGAGCCTCGCGCTAAGACGTCTGAAATTCCCTCTCCTCAGCCCGAACTTAAGACAGAAAAAAAAGGAAAAAGAGCCAGACCTTACCAGCAAAGGTAACTCCAACGTCCTAGCGCCAGGTTCAATTATTTGAGATTCTACGGTAGTAATTTTTTCCAAGAAAAACCCTAACTTTAAATTTCAGGGTAACCATTGTTTGGTAACTTGGCTCCTCTATTTTTCTTGGAAACTGTGGTTACGTGTTGTCAACCTGAAGCTACGTGTGTCATTCCTCCGCTTCGCTATCTTTCACTTTCCCTTTATTCATCTCCCTTCATCCTCTTCTCTCTTTGCTTCCACTCCCTACTCGTTAACGCAAGAAAATTTCAACCTCTTCAACCCCACCTGCTCCTGTGGCATCAACTTCGGTGACTTTGACTGTTTGCCTCATCTTTACCAACAACTAAACCAAACCGCACGATGCTCTCTCAAAAAATTCTTTGCTTCTACACTCGCCCCTACATTCGCCCCTACATTGCCCAAGGATTCCGCCATGGGCTTTATGGAAACTTGACCACCGCACCAAGAAGAGGTTTCCATCACAGTCTGGTTTGTCCTAAACTATTCAAGTTGAAGTACTCATGTTCATCATATATTTACTTATAAAGTGCTACTGATTTAGGGAAACCCTGGTGCTGACGGGTCCTCCCCCCCAAATGCGAAGGCATCCAGTAATCAGGCTCTAAGCAATCCCAGCCCTGCTCAGCCTGCACCTACAATGTCCTTTTCTACTAGACAATTCAATGTGTTAGAAAAGGTGAGCACTTAGTTTAGTCTACCATTAATGCAGATAATTATTGTTTTAACTATTTCTTAGGATGTGTCTACCCTAAAGACACAGGTGGCCGATATCAAGGACAGCCTAAAGGATCTGGAAAGGAAGATTGAAGATGTCAAAAAATCAATTGATAACAAATTTCGTGTTGTGATGGCACTAATTGCTGTTAGTGTTCTTGCTAAGGGGGCATTTGATTTCTGGCGTGAGGAGCGGAAGGGCTCTATCCATTAAAAAGTGTTTGTTATTACAAAATATGAATCAAGCTTGTGACCTTTAGGGGTGTGAAGCTAACAACTTGAGCCTCATTCTATTTATCGCACCCAGGCCCTTACTGCAACGTGGAATAGTATCGCACTCGGGTACTGTACCATTTTGATATGATATGGAGCGTGTAGTACGGTCTAGTAGCAAGTTAGCGTTCTGTGGCTTTGCTTTGCTTGACCCTGCCCGGTTGCTTAATTGGTTTGTTGGTTGATGGTGCCAATTAACTTTTAAAAGCTGTGGTGGGATCCCGGGTGTGATTATTATTGCCTTTTGTGACGCGGCAGAGGGAGAAGGGTGGGCCTTAAGTTTAAGGAATAGTAATAGTAGCTAGGTAGTCTACGCGAAGGACATGGTGAGAGTGCTCTCGATAAGAGCCAAGTGCAGTACTGGAGTAAAAACCTTTTTACCCGTATTGCGATTCATGAGCCTCACAAGGCAAGGAGAGTAACCGGGATCAACATCGTCTCGTCCGAATAGTATTTTCACCACTCCCTCGTGCCCATTCAAAGCTGCTCACACGAGAGGCGTATTACCCGCGCAGTCCTCTTGGTTGATGTCACAACTTTCCACTCTGGAAAGCCAGCTACAATCTCGTCAATCCCAAAAACCGATGAACAATGTAGACCGCTGACCAGGAAGGGTTTGTCAAAATCAACATTGTGAAAATATCACTCCTGTGCCTGCAAAGAGGAGTTTAGTGGATATGTGGTTATGGTAGTTGTCAAGTAGCTTCCGCGCAAGGAGTTTCGCGCAATCCGAAATATCCCTTTTTGCATGGACTCCCCAATACAAAGAAGAATATTCGAGAAAGGGTGTGTTTCGGAGATCTGGAGAGGGAGCGGTTGAGAAAGCCTTGACCCACTGTGAATTCAGATAACTTAAGCAACTTCCTACCATTGTCGAGTGAGCTGTACCTAAAAGCTCAGGATGAACCCGGAGGTACTCTTGAAGGGTAAAATGAATTAATCGGACCGTGGATGACTCCTTATCTATGACAACAAGTCCTTGGCAACAGCATAGCAATGTCTCTATTGGAGGGATATTGTCGTTATTGGGATTCGGCCACCCTATATCGACTGCTAGGGCGTGAAGCAGTTCATCAGCCTTCAAGGGCCGCTCCGTGTGAGAGCTCCACATTAAGATGGCCATACCAAGCCTCGCTTCCTCCCGCCTCGTGCCTTTGTCCGATTCAGCTTTGCACCATAAGTATCCCCCAGAGGATTAAAAATCCATAAATTGCACAACCAAACTTTATTTTCACCTTCCATGGATCCAGGCGCTCTCTAAGATTTTACAGTGCAATTCATGGAAATCATCCATCCACCTAATAGGGAGGTTTTGCTAACACTGTCGTATTTTGAACTGCTCTTATCACCACAGCAACCGAACTAACCTTTCCCAATGTGCGATAGTGCTGTGTGGCTCAGCTTTGGACAGTCGTAAGAACTGCTCTCAAATACAAACAGTCGTCGAGGGTTGTGTTTACCCTCTTATTTACTGAAAATTGGTGTGGTTTGCACCAATGCTAAGAGAAAAAATTTCACCTCATACCAAGTTTGGCACTCTTCTTAGCAAAATGTCAAGTTTCTGACATTTTGCAACATACGTAATTCGCCACAAAATAAGAGCAGTCCAGGTTGCGACAGCCTTAGTAGCAAAACCTCCCTAATAGGCCCCCAGTAAATTATAACATGAAAAACCTACCCTCATGTCAAATCCAATCAAACCACCTTTCACAGTACTCGAGTACCGGTACCATACATAGCACAAAGCAGGACAGCACGAAAACCCAGCACCCCCGATTCGATATCCCCATCGATATATACTCCCCGCCATGCAAAATCCTAGATCGCTGGCGTCGCATGTCCGACAGGGCAGATGCGTCGCCCTCACGAGCGAGCGAGCAAAATACGACAGATATAACAGGATCGATTGATTTAGGGTTATGCTTATTTCTCACACATCGGGAGGAGGGCTAATGATAGAAATCTTTGTCACGTCGGCCTTGGGGAGTATTTTTGGGAAGTTGAATCGGTGCTCGGAGTAATCACACACTAGGGTCTTGTGCTGTACCGTTTGATATGATACTCTATCTAGCGTGTGGTACCGTACCGTAATAGGTTAGCGTTCTGTGGCTTGGCTTGGCTTTGCTTGGTTGCTTGCTTGATTGGTTGGTTGGTAGCGCGGGCTAACTTTTAAATGTTGTAGCGGGATCTTGGGCATGATTATTATTACCTTTTGTGCTCGAGTACTCACGCGGCCGGATTGAAGTCAGACGGCCCTCTTTTGGACTAGCGCATATCAAGTGAAAACTAACCACATACGGTATTAACTCGTCAAACTTGAGGGAATCGCATGCATGGCAGCCTTGGCTGCATAGCGAGTTTGGCAAGTTTCTGCTATATGTGGTTAGTTTTCACCAGACATGCGCTAGTCCAAAAGAGGGCCGTCTGACTTCAATCCGGCCGCGTGAGTACAGTGCCGCGGCAGATGGAGAAGAGTGGGCCTTAGGTTCAAGGAATAGTATTAGTGGCTAGTCTACGCGAAGGACATGAGACTAGTACTCGGCGATTTTTTTAATATTGGGACAGCTTGGCACCAAGACTCATACAAATCAGTGCCAGGATTCCGGATACTTTAAAAATCGCCTAGTGTAGTATAGTACTGGAGTAAAAAAATAAAAAAGGTTTTATCGGTATTACGATCCATGAGCCTCACAAGGCAAGAGAGTACTTGTACTGGTAACTTACTACACGTGTAGCACTAGCGCAAGGGGAAGTTAATACACATAAATAGGAAACTGTACCCCAGTTTAGGACGGCCACTCAGATACGCAGAGATATAAGAATTAGCCACATCCCGGTATTCTTCTACTGCCCGTATTTGGGCACTTCTTATCATACCTTGTATGACCTGGGGGGTGGACATTACCGAAACAACAGCACACAGTCACCACGGGGGGGGGGCATGGCCAAACCCAGAGGGTGACAAACAAGGATCAATTACTGGCTTTTTTTTTTGTAAACTAACCTTACAGTAATGAATCTACTTTCGCCCATGTTTGCCACTAGCCCAGTTTCGCCATAAGTTACCCCCCGTTAGTGACTGTACCGTAACCTCCATTTGTATGATAGAAACCTTATAAATTACTGTAATACCCGTACTCTGGAATATTCCTGCCCGATAACTTTAAACCCCCTCTAGGATTCATACTTTGGTCGTAAGTACAGGACCCGAAAGTAGGGATGAAAGAAAAATACCGGTACTTGTCTATGTGAAATATGAAGTATGTGCGTACGTGAGGGCGCATCTAAAAGACTCATACAGTAATTTCCTGACGTTTGTGAGCAGAACTGTTACCGCACGCCACCAGAATTCTGATACTCTAGCCTACTTTTGGCCTCTACGCAGTCAGTTTTGTAAACGTTGGGCAATCGCAGCACGGTATACCCCCTGGGACATACGAGTATATAAACAAGCCGTAAGCCTCCTATCTTTTCAAGACCAAAGTATCATATACGGTAGTCTAATGCAGTTATCTATTCCAAACAATTACCATATCAACCGCCGCCGCCCCCACCCTCTCGTACTTGTATCCCTCCCCGTCTCTAACAAAACAACGCCCATCCAATTTAACCCACCCTTCCCCCAGAGCGAGTGATCCACTATGACTAATCCTTTATCGAGTTGGAGCATTGGTAATACAAAAACTGCCAAGGACTCCCGAATACCGTAGTGTAGGATCTGCCATGGAGCCGTTGCTAAGCGCAGGACTTCGCTCATAGTACCGTCTGGTATTGCCAACGAAAACTCTGCTGTTACTGATAGTGGTTCCACTTTAGTTGGTTAGTATGGGCGTCGTACAAAATAGGTTGTGTGTAAGCAGTACCCTGGAGTAGCGGGAAAGTGAACGGCGAATCGTAAATTAAGTTAGACGCCAATCCAGTGGGGGTGGGTTACTCGAGTAAATTGAGTTGAGTTTGCTACCGGTACTGAATGCCAGGGGATGGACCCTGGTCGAATTGACAGGGTATGGTTGGGAGGTTCGGTTCTTATTGTTTCCTACTTGTAGGGGGGGCTCGATTGTTGGGAGGGGGGTACACACCATGCGATTACTATCGCATTATGGTTGCTGCGCTGGGATTGCACCTTTCCCCCACGATGCTGGTAATTTTTCCCCCTGCCCTAGGGAGCAGGATCACGGGCCGTACCCGAGTACCGTAAAAAAGGCTACGAACAGAAGCGATTCGTGTTAGGGGAATTGCCACGGTTGACATGGCAATGCCAGTAAGAGAACGTTGGCACGGTAGTAACAGAAGCGCTATGGGAGCGCAGATACGAGGGAGTGCAGATACGGGGGAAGCACAGAAGCGCGCACTAGAGGTTACGCTTGTGTCATTGCGGTTTTCTCCTATTTGACTGGAAGTTAGCTAGCAGCATCCTTCAATGGAGGACACGCCCCTACACCCATCTCCAACCGCCATCCTAACGAGCGCTTCTTTCGTCTCCATTAACGATACCTGCACGGTGGTTCCGCACTTCAGGAGACCCACAGTCGGCTCCTCCCGAGTTTCTGCCTGTTTTCTCTCCCCTCCCATCCTGTAGGGCTAAGTTTAAAAAGGTTGGATCGGAGTGCCAGCGCCAACTGTACAGTGCAGTACGTGATGCTTACGAAATAAAGCCTCTTTTTTTTCTCTTTCTTTGTGCTTGTCTCGCTTTGTCTAGGCCTTTCGGAAGTGGCCGAGGGAGAGGGAGCCTGTGGTTTACGGTCGCCCAGCACAGTCATGATGATTTGCTACTGTAGGGATCCCGACCTGATTGGAATTGAATGCATAAGACTGCACTCGAGTACCGATATGGGGTCTCGGGAACGGGACAAAAGGACCGCACTTTTTGTCTTCGATGGATTCAAACGATGAATGTGGAGCGGGGCG
>QOVD01000331.1:2568-18793 GCA_003521225.1 Tuber microsphaerosporum | reverse complement strand
GCAGGGGGAAGGGGCAACTTTTGCTTTTTTCTCTGGGCTGAGGGAATGCTTTTCTTGTCAAAAACTGCGCTGATCTGTTCTGCTGGAGCACGATACCGTATTGGTGTGGGGACTGTATTATAACAGGAAACTTACCGGTACTTGGCACGTTGCTCGTGCCCCACAATATTAACATATCCCTGCGCTATATAACCTTACTGTATACCGTACTGGTACCGGTACCTTCCAATTTCGGCTCTGTTAAGTAAACATAAAGGTACCATCGTTAGGCAAAGAAATCCCGTAAGATCGGGCTCGACGGGGGGCAGTGATCGTGATGATGACCAAACATTCCACCATAGCATCAGAGCGAAAGCGGCCAAGTACATTTTTCCATACCGGCAGCCATTATACTCGAGTACCGGTGCGAGTCAGGGTGATATCATGAGTTATTTTGGTCCTCACACGCAGTCACAGAAGAGTTTTCTCCTATAGTGACTTGCCTATTTTGTATATAGCTTGGCATGCAGGATTTTCTGCATATAAGCCACATCTCTACTCCTCAGTTAAACAGGGCGGGACAACACCAGGTCAACCAATCAGAAAGACAGCATCTCCCGTCTATTGAAATCAGGTCCAGTAGTTCTTCTTTTATTCTATCCCTGTTAACTGCATTAAATACAAAGTCATCGGAGCACTTTACCACTGTTGTATTGTCCGGTATAGTAGAAGGTCACGATAACACACGCGAGGTGAGATACGGCTCGGTCGACACACCATCCAACTAGAGGGCAGTACACGGAAAGCTCGTCACCGGTAGTGAGTTAGGCTGCGGTGCTGGTGCGATTCGGAGTCGTGCAGTTTCTTTTAAACATTATTCCATCCTCGCTTCGCATACCCTTCGCATCGGAGAAGAACCGGAAGGAATGCAATATATGCACAATCCGGAACGAGCCAGCAGCACAGCCACAGACGGAAAAAGAGAGGGAGGGAAGGAGCCCAGACCACTTCCACCCTGTGCCACTGCAACCCTGCAAGTCCCAACTGGCTATGTTGCGGGTGAGGCGGAGCAAGCCATCCCAATATAGCCACAAGTGCAATACCGGTGATAAGCCCAATGGACTCGATCAACGTCAAGGAATATATGTACGATGATACTAGTATTATATAGGCTAAGCTCTTCTCTATTCCTTCTTCTTCAGGGATAATTAATTACCCAATGACTACCACGCTACAATACAGCACTGTGCTCGAAGACTACCGGCACCGGCACTAAACTCACTATCTATAACTATGCGGTACTCGTAACGTCGAAATGCTTTTGCATGCCATCGAAATTTGTCCCTTTTGCTTGGATCTGGATGGCATGCGATCAGCATTCGGCCCAGTGGGGGGAGGGGCCGAAAGAGGGTTTTTTTCTTTCTTTCTTTCGAGTGTCAGTTTCGGGCTAATCTGCTAGTTTTTTGTACGATATGAGAAAAAGGCGTTACACGCTAAGAGTCGTTTCGACTCGAAAACGCTTGCTTGCTTACACAAAGAGTTTTTAATCTGGGGCTGAAATGATTCCGTTAATAGTTTCTTTTTTTAAAAGAACGCTTCGACACTGCGGTAGGAATGAGTGCTGTACGGGGTTAGCCTGGAGTTACGGTATGATAGAGTGTAAGCGGATGGGGAAAGCTTGGCTTCTCTTTTCCTTTCCGTTTACTCCGAGGGACTGGCGAAGCTGAGTGAGTGAGTGAATCAGCAAGTGAATGATTGGGCATCTCGTGGATGCTCTTTGTTTCTTAATATACACATTTTTTGCTCACGCGCAAGGCTACTACCGGTATTAGAACAGCACCAATGGTAGCCCACAGTGTTTACTCTGTTTTTATGGGCTTCTCTTTTTTTGGTTGGTGACTGTGCTTGTATTTTGTTACAGAAGTATCGCAGTGATGGATTATAGACAAGAGAGAGGGTAGAAGAGATCGAGCAAAAAGATGGAAATATTTTTTTATTCTTTTCAACTTTTCGAAAGCGGCACACTCGGTTAATGAAACCACCCTTGTTGGTGCGACAGATGGCATAAAAGGGGTGGCAACAAAGCCAAGCTCGAGGGAAGCCTCAACTGGATCAGTCAATCAAAGATCAATAGTTGGGACAGCAAAGCGAATACAGGGAGGGCCTTTGGCTCCCTGTTTGTTCTCCACAGCGCGCGAGAGAGGCTTGGTTTGGTAGTGCAACCTTAGTTTGCACCATGTCGTAACTGGTGCGGTCGTGGTGATGATCGCATGGCAGCATTGACAGAATGAGAGGATGATGGAGAGCAGGGCGGAGGATGGGTCGGTCCCTAAATACCGTACGGTATGTGCTCTCTCGGGATGGGTACAGGGCTCAGGCTCAGACACGGTAATGATACCGGTGCTGGCTAGGAAGACCATTTGAGGCGGATCCTTGGGTGAATACCGGTATGTGAGACATAACAAGGCGATGGGCAGAGAGCTGCGGTGCTTGAAAGCTAAACTTAACTTAACCGCAAGGGTTGGTATTAGTAAGTGAAGTCAGTTCAGCCAAAAGGGTCTCATCTTATGATGCTCCGCGCTCCACTCAACTCGTAACTATATCACAGCTATCAACTGGACTGAGAGCTTTGCTCCGGTACCGGCGGAGGAGATGGGGGGGAGATCGGCTACATGAATCTGCATCGTGACTAGCCAAACTACCGGGCAGCAACGATATCTCCAAAGCATTTTTTTTCCCCACTGACGCAAAAACAATCCCATGAGGGCTTCTCTTGGGAGATACCGGTACTTGCTTGGTACTGACTGTATGGTATTCAGAGCGGCACAGCCGACAGCCTCTCTAGAAGAAGAGGGGGAACTGAATCCTCGAATGGGATAGGATGTGTGGAAAAAACAAGCTCTTGGGCTTGGAGGAGCTAGTGCTTACGCACCACCACCGCACACACACCCAACACCATCCCCCAAAGGACACCGTGCGGCGTGCAACCAGCGCAGCAGCGGGCAAAACCAGTCGAATGAGGTCCAATTGAAAGCACTCGCACACACACTTCCCTCTCCCTCTCCACTCATCGCCCACGCCCCCTCCCCCATCGAAATTTCCCATCTTGTAAGCTAGTGTACCAATTATTTCCCAGCCAGCGAGTTGATAAAAACTCCACAATCCCCTCTAAACTTGCCACACCTTTTTCCCTCTTTGCACGTTCCGTCGTTTTTATCTCCTGCTTCCACCCCCCCCCCTTCGTTCGTTTAATGAACGATTATTGGATATTAACGACAATCAAAGCACTCCTCCAATTTATCCAATAAACTTTTGTTCCCGCACCTCGGTGTTCAACGGCAGGAGTGGGAGAGAAAGGAAGAAAGAAAGCTGTGGTGGTCGGTTTAAAGTTTGACAACGGTGCATCATAACGAACCGACGATAATGTTGAGGAGACTGTTTGCTGGAGCTGCTATTGTGGTATTTGCGTGGAGGGAGGTAGCCGCCTTGCCTAGCCCTCAGGCTAGCAATTCGGATGGTGGAAGGAATTCGACAAACTATATTGTTGCTGTGGGAAAGGCGGACCATAAATTTACTCCAGATGTCATCATTGCGAATCCAGGGGATACAGTCAGTGAGTGTTCACCGCTTTTTTATCAAAGGGGGAAGAGGAAAAGGAATAACGGGGTGCATAATCGTTGGTGCTAACGGATTTGGTTCGTGATTCTAGCGTTCCAATTTTACCCCTTGAATCACTCGGTGGTTAGGATGGATCCTCAGTATCCGTGTAAGCCATGGGAGAAGATTCATAAAGATGGTGGGTTCTGGTCTGGTTTCCACGCCATGGACACTTTCTTGGATCCGGTATGTTTGTTCCATCTGTGGGGGTGAAGGGGGATATAGAGCGGAGGAATACTAACAAAGACTAGCCTCCGTCCTATAATATTACAATCAACGATACAAAGCCCCTCTGGTTCTATTGTTCTGCCCCAGGCAGTTGCATCACCTACCAGATGGTCATGGGCATAAACCCGTATGTTACCCCATCCACCAGCTGCGGCCTTCTGAAGTCTAATGGTAGATAGTGATAATTCCACCTCCCCGATCGCCAAGGTCAAAAGTTTGGCTGGGGAGGCCACCTTTTCCCTCACGCCCGGTGAGCCCTGGCCCGCCGAAGGCGGTACTCCCCCGAACCCCGACGGTAACTCTGGGGGCTCCAATAGTACCTCTAAGGGCAGTGGCAGTGGCACGAAACTCTCACCCGGTGCAATCGCTGGTATTGTTATTGGTGGCATAATCGCCATCGCACTAATCGGCCTCCTCTTCTTCTTCGTGGGTCGCAAGAAGGGAACTGGCGAGACAAAGACCGGTGCGCAAACCGCCAGCGCCAACCTTCAAGAATCCGCGCTAATGAATTCGCAAACTCCCGGGTCGGAGCACCCGCCTCTCTATCAAGACCCGAGATATTCTGCCGTTCCTGCTGTCGCACCGATCTCGGACAACAAGACCGCAGTTCCTGTAGCACCGCCTATGAGTGAGAATCCTTATCGGGTTTCGGAGTTGGGTGCTACGAATTACGACCGCCCGGCCGTGGAGATTTATACACCTGGTCCGGATGAGACCCCTTCTCACCGCAATAATTAAACGCGCGATGCTTTTTTTTTTTTTTTGAGTTTTCACATGACAAACGAGTAGGGAGACCAGGGGGTTCGAGACAGGGTATGAGGGCTGTATGGAAGGCGGTGGGGTTTAATTCGGGTGTACATATTAGCTACTGGCACGTCTTGATTCGTGTCATGCTACTTCTTTTTTTTCTCTTCATCTTGTTTTTCAATTTCTCAAATTTTTTATTTTATATAAAGGGGCACCCTCATTTTTGAACGTTTTATGTTATCTTAGTGCAGGTAATTTTCTTCTCTTTTGCAAAAGGATGGTGTGATGGAAAACCTTTTGCTTTCTCTCTCTCCCTCTTGCTCCTTTATTGGTCTAATTAAGGTTGGGGGATTGCGAATTGTACACATACACAAAACATTTACCTTTTTTCAAAGAATTTGTTCAATAACATTTGTCACTACCACTTTTTAATGTTTTAATCTCACTAGATTACCTATCGCTGTTCCAGGGGGGCGAACCAAACATCACGCGAGTTTGTTTCTTTTTTTTTATTCTTTTTTTTTTCCACGAGAAAGGAAAGGAGAGACAACCTCCGGCTACCGAGATCCAAAAAGTTCTAATAGCCAGCCCAATCCAATTTCAGGCAAGGTAGCCATCCTCTCGACGAGAAAAAGAAAAGAATAGAAAAGAAAAGCGCCACAAAAAAGCCAAACTGGTCTGCTAGTTCCACAAACTTCGAGTGAGCGGGAAGCCATTAAGTGAGACATGTCTTGGAATCGAGTTAATAGCGAATAATCGATGGAAAACCTCGTAGGGCTTCAATAATGTGCACATATGAGGGAAAATAACAGGGATTAAGGAGAGCTGAAGATTGATGTGGCAGTTTTGGAGAAGACACGGTGGAGTTGAATAGCATACGTACCGTACTCGAGTTCTCGAGTACTGTATTGTAAGCTTCAGCCCTTTCAGCATGTTTGGGTAGCATGGACAAGAGTGCTTTTAGGGTTGTGGTGTAGATTTTGTGGTTGTGTGGATGTGATGACACTGGTGGAAGGTGGTTGGTTGGCCCTATGAGGTTAACTCATATCGAATGGGAGGATTGCATTTCGCGGGGGGGGATAGTCTAGGTTTGCTCGTGAAAGGAGGGATCAGAACAATGGCTTGTTTGTTTGGTTTATAGTATAGTACGGTGTTGGAGTGCCGTGAATAGCCGCGATATACGCCGAAGACTGCGGTGTCGGTACCGCCGCACATGCGATCAACTCCGCACCCCCCCCGATAACGACCGACGACGACGACGACGACAACGACCAGGATATACAAACAAAAACATGTCCTGGCTACCTGTCCCCCCGGGACATTACTTCTCCATAAACAACATCCCCTTCGGCATAATCTCCACCCCTACAAACACAACCCCGCGTCCGGCGGTTGCGATCGGCGAGTACGTTCTAGACCTCCACGCCTTCGCCATCTCCTCCGCCAACGGCTTCTCGCAGCTCCCGGACTTTACACAATCTGATGTCCTCGTTTTCGAGAAGACCTTAAACCGCTTCGCCTCGCTCGGCCGCGCAACCCACCGTCTCGTGCGGGGGTACTTGCAAGAAGTGCTCTCGATCGATACACCCTATCCAGAACTCCTCAAGGACAATCCGGAAGCGCGGAAGGCATGCTTGCTAAACACTGCGGAAGATAAGGTGCTGATGCACCTGCCGATGGACATAGGCGACTATACGGACTTTTACGCGGGCAGGAATCACGCATTCAATGTCGGTGTTTTATTCCGTGGGCGGGAGAATGCTCTGCAGCCGAATTACGAGCACTTGCCGGTGGGGTATCATGGAAGGGCTTCGTCGGTGGTTGTTAGCGGTACGCGGGTGCGTAGGCCGCGGGGACAGGTGATTAGGTCTGGTGAGGGGGAGAAGAAGGTTCCGATGTTTGCGGAGTCTGGAAAGTTGGACTTTGAGTTGGAGCTTGCGGCTTTTGTGGGTAGGGGGAGTGAGTTGGGGAGTTGTGTGGGGGTGGATGAGGCGGGGGAGTATTTGTTTGGGGTGGTGGTTATGAATGATTGGTCTGGTTGGTTTTTGACCTTTTTTCTTTTGAAGATGGCTGCGAGAAGGAGATGGACTGATTGTTTGGGGTGGGGGTGTGGTTTAGCGAGAGACATTCAAGCGTGGGAGTATGTTCCCCTAGGGCCGTTCACTAGCAAGTCCTTTGCAACGAGTATCTCCCCGTGGGTCGTCCTCATGGACGCGCTCGAACCTCTACGTACTCGGCCGTTGGAAAGAGGGACGAAGGTACCTTTACTCCCCTACTTGCAGGAGTCGAACAGCGAGAGCGTATACGACATCCCACTCACAATCTCCGTAAAAAGCAACCCTTCCCCCTCCCCCCCTCCTCCCCCCTGCTCTTCACTAACAAAAAAAAAACAGCCCAATCCGGCACTCACAAAATCTCCCAAACCTCCTCTTCAAACCTCCTCTTCTCCTTCTCGCAGATGGTGGCACACCATACAGTTACCGGTTGTCCGCTGCGGACTGGGGACTTACTCGGCACCGGCACCATCTCCGGAACAGACACGCAGAGCATGGGCAGTTTATTGGAAATGACTGCGAACGGGACCAGGAAGGTTCTTCTCGGCGATAGCGGTGAGTATAGGGGGTTTCTGGAGGACGGTGATGTGGTTATTCTCACGGGGGGTTGTGGGCACGCTGGTGTTGGGTTTGGAGAGTGTGTTGGGGAGATTCTACCGGCGAGGAAATGATTGATTTGTGAGTGATTGATTTGCGAGTGATGGGATGTGCAGCAGAGGGCAGTGTGGATGAAGGTGGTGTTTGGGACTGGGAAGTGGTATTCTTGGAAGATTGCCGGCACCTTGTGATTGCGGGTATATATCGTACTTGAGAACGTAAACCCATCAATGTAGCTCACTCTCTTGGGAAATTCTGTACAGTACACGATAAGCTGATCATGATAGACCTCAATTCTATCTATTCCGCCAACCCAGCTTTGGCCAAAAGTTCTTAACACCCATAGAAGAAGTCCACCTTACCATACACAAGCATGGTATTATGCCCCTTTCAAAAAGAGACTTGGACCCAAGGATCCTAAAAAATCCACTTTTCTCTCTCTCAGCACAGTATGATACTTCTCCAACACAAAAAGTCACTCACCCACCCGCCCATTTTTATTCATTTCACCCTATTTTTATTTTTCGTTGCAAGAAAAAAATAAATTTAATTTTCAAAAAGGGAAGCTTTTACAGCATTTCTCTTCTCTTCCCTTCCGGATTTCTATTCCGCCCCGTAAGATTGTGGAATATTTAAATGACGTTGTGGGGTGTTACAGTATCAATCATACGAGATGAGTAAGTAAGTTGGCTCCGGGCATAGATTGGGGATTTATTTGGAGGTGTGTGTGGTTGTGTGGTGGGCTCACCCGTCGCGTTCAACTTGAGTTATGGCGTAATTTAAAGGCCTAAAGGACTAATAAAAGAAAGAAAGAAAGAAAGAAACGCATCTTGACTCTTGTCTAATGCTCCCTAATTCTTTAGTCCCTCTCTCTGGTCTGGGGTGGGACTAACTGCACATCCTCTCTCATAATAAGAAAGGTAGGTAGGTAGAAAAGAAAGCACCACTAGAAGACACTAATAACCCCATTTTCATCGTGCCGGTTCATAGGGATGGTAGAGTAGACCCTTTTTTCTTGTTTTAAAGGACCAAGAAACCTTCAATTTCTGTGTGCCCGAGGCCAGCTAGCCCGGAAGTAGTGACCTGAGGGGAGGTGTCTTTAACTCAAACCACAAGCCTAGCTAGAAGGGCAGACATATGGATGGATGGGTTCTTTGTCGGAGGTCAACTGGCTGGGCAGGGGCCGTAACCGGAGGTACCGGTAGTGCAATACTAGCTATACATTGCCGGGGGTTGCCAGTTGTTGATTGACTCGTGCTTCCCATAGCTTAATAGGCGAGAGTGCCGCTATGGAAGTAGGAAGTCGGGTAGTAATAGGGTGCTAGCAATAGCACTTTTTATCTCACGATGGAGCCCTTTCCACAAGCCTGTGAAGCTCCAGGTTCGGTCTTGTGGGGAAGGCAGGGAAATCGGGGAGGAGGAGCTTAGTGTGTGGTGGTATCATCCGTTCATCCATCCATTATACAAATGGTTATAATGTCCTGGGTAATGCGATGAAGGCGTCTTGAGTTTTTTTAATTTTTAATTTTTATCAGTGGTGGTATGTTGCTCTTTAGATTGAGTTTTGCTTGTTGCTGGTTGTTGTTGGAATTCGGGTCCATATGGAGTAGGGTTGATGTGATCTCGGGATAAACCAGTTGTCAGATATGGTATTATATATGGTTGAAGGCAACTTTTATGGTTTTGTTGGGGGTGGGTAGGTGGGCAGTATAGTGTGGAAGAGTAATGAGGCTATTTCTGTGTCTCTGTTGAGGATCTGTTGATTTGAATAGCCGGAGTTGCTGTTTGTCTTGCGGAGCCCCCGGGGTGTGTTTAATATATCATAATGTTTGGAAGAAGGAGAAGATATGTGAATCCGGAGTGGCTAGGCAATTTTTGCTCACTGTGGCTTTTTGTGGGATTTTGAGGGATGTGGGGGTTGGTGAAGTGCTGCTGGAACTAGAGGGTGTTTGCCAGGCGGGCTGGGTAAATGAAATTAAACATTGCTTTGGTAGGAGGCTGGGAAAGGTGTGAAGGAGTGCTGAGCTACTACCGTGCTGGGGGCGGGATGTTAGCTCGGAAGGGTCGGATAGGTATTATTGCCCCCTAATTGTGTGCACTGTTGGGAAAGAATATGGGGGGAGAGGGGGCTTTTAGCTGGATTGAAAAGTAGCCCCTCGAACACCCGACACTATGAGATTACCTATAATAGTGGCCGAATACCACTGCCCGATGGGGGCCGTACTGAAGCCGGTACCAGAACATGAAGATCCCACCTCCGAACAGAGCAGATGAACATGCCCTCATCCGCTACATTACATTCTCCCCATCTCCCCGGAATGAGCAAGAAGTTGCGAGTGTGAAAGAAGAAAACCGGCAGGACTACGGGAGGGCAGGACGGCGGAGGGGCAGGGGCCCCTGATGCACTGGACATGCACTGGGGCTTTGTACCGCTCTCTCCTGAAAATGTATCTGGGAAAGTGGTGAGGATGAGTTACTACCGGAACATGGAGGGTGTATTTCGACCGCAAAGTTTTGGACAGACGAGATATCACTCGGTGGGCTACGAGGGAGATGTGTCAAAATATAATAGAATCGGAGGTAATGATTGGAGAGGAGGATTTTACGCAGCGGAGCTGAGCGGCTCAATTGAAAACATGGAATTTGCGTTAAGCGGTTAAGGAGTTCAAGATTGTTTCAATTGAATGTGTCGAAAAGGAAAAGCCAAGGGAGGAGCAGGAAGGAAGGCCAAGGTGAGGAAAGGGTAAGAAGGAAGGAAAATAAATATGATAGGAGAAAGCTTTTAAGGGTTGTGTGTCCCTCCGGTGCACACATGTACCCCGGCTAGTGAGGGCGGCCATTTCCAACAGGACGGATATGGGTATGGAGGAGGGCTTGGATTGTGCCGGGAGAGGAATGGGGGGCGAGAGTTGGGGATGTGCGCTTTTCTCTTTGCGTTTGAAGTGGATTGGTGGTCTTATTGGTTGTGTTGCGGCCTTGTTCTTGTTAATGTCTAGTCGCTGTGTTTGGCGCTCGGGGGATGGGTGGTGATAGCTCGTGCATATCCCCGTGCTATTGTACACGGGGCTCATGATGGATGAGGGAGCTGCGGAGCTAACACGGAGTATCTGAAGTATAGACGTTTTTTACCCCCTCCTCCATCTCTTTCCTTTGATTGTTCTCTTCTGTTTCCCTCCTGGAACTTCGGAAATTCGGCTAGACATTTTCTCACATACCCGGATCATGCTTCAGATATCTCTCCCCCCCCGCACAATACTTGTGATATACTACACTGTTGGCATTTTCTGATGGTACTGGGGGGTCTTCTGTTCTTGTAGAGCTTTTCTTCATAGATTGATTGGTATTCTCAAATTTCTACCTGCTATGTTCTGGACTGGGTGTGGATTGCAGTGGTAGGAGGCTTGTTTATAGCCGTTTGTGATGCATATGAATTCCCGGTTTGCTTCTCTCCATATAGCTCTTTAGTGGCTTCTGCGCCGGAAGGGGGGAGTGGGATTTTCTCATTTGTTCTGGGTGTTATTCTGATGCTAGCGTCCTCTTTAATTTTCTTTTCTTTTCTATCCATGTTTGGAGTTCTAGTGTGTCAGGTGAGATGCAATGATCCTTCCCCCGGGCCTGTGGTCAGTAAGCCGGTGCAGGGATCTTGCCATATCCATTTCAATGGTCAATTGTGACAGCTTCACTTTTGCTCCCGAGGGATGCATCCCTTTCACGAAGTGAATGCCTGTGCCGTCAGTTACTAAGCCCAATAGTAAAAATACTACATAGCAGGCGAGGGAAGTAGTGATGGAGGCGTTTACTTCACCCCGCTGCTGGGCTTACGGGTCGCTGCTAGAAAATTTAAGGCCATGGCTAGCAGGGTATTAAACCTGGAAAGCGACCTACTTAGCTGAGTGGTGGCTTATCTTCTCGGTTAGGTGGGTTTCTGGGGCATAGAACGTAACTATTCGTATAGTCACTCTGCAAAAGTCTTCGTGAAGTGAGATTTCGCTTTGCTCGTGAAATGCCCCCCCACGCTAAGGCCCCAGTCCCGCAATACCCCCCCCTAGACCACCGTAATCTTTGCTAAAGAGAATCTACATTTCAGAAAGGCTTTGGCCGAGTGACTCTATGGACTGAGGTGGAAGTTCCTAGCCATGTATTAGACTTATTTATGAACAAAATTCTAGAAACCTGAAGAGATGGGGCAATGGTTGAAGCTAGTAACTAAAGCGAAAATATTGTTCGATAGCACGGACTTGGTGACAAAAGAAATGGGCTCTCACTTGGTTTTCCATACAAGATGCACAAGTTTAGCCAACAACCACAAAGGTGGGCAGTAGATTTTATTCCTCAAAAGTAATCAAACGAAAGGGAATCATAGAGAATGCAATATATAAAATTACCCAATTTTTTTTCACCCTGTCAAGTGCCAGCAGCACTGGTATGCAAGTGAAACCAGCCAATGTGGTTGCCATGCACAAATGCCATAATAGTCGGTTCCCCTCCTATTTCGCTGTCGCTCATAGTCGGGAAAAGCAAGTGTGACGCTCAAGCAAGTGTGACGCTCAAGCAAGTGTGACGCGCCGGCTTTTTTTTTTTTAACTGTGTAGACTTTATAATACTAGTTTTTAACAGCATATCCCTTTGCCCTATACTGTATTTACCCGCTAGACCCACCACGGGGGTTCTCAATAGAAATCATTGTTTAAGCTACTGTAGGCTTAGTAGGGTAGGTTAACAAAATTACAAATACCAGTTAGAGGTTTCCAACAGACTCAGCTTAAATGGGCTATACTTTGCCTGGAAAATACTATTCCGTTTCACGGCGTTTTGTATCGGATTGCAAAGGCGAGGGGTCTCACAGCTGATAGTGGATATAGCGAGTATGTATAGTAGGGTAAAGGGATATGTTGTTGAAAGCTAGTATTATAAAGTCTACAGAGTTTTAAAAAAAAGCCGGCGCGTCACATTTGCTTGAGCGTCACACTTGCTTTTCCCGACTATGAGCGACAGCGAAATAGGAGGGGAACCGGCTATTAGTTGACAGGCTGACGAGCAATCTGGCTTTGGAGGGTTACGCGGTCTGGGATGTAAAAGGGGAGCAGCCAAGGTTGGCTCCGCGGCCCCTGCATTGACAGCCGAGAGGAGAAAAAACAACGGAGGGAAAATGACAAAGGAATTGGAGAACATGACTGAAGAGCCGGTTGATGCGGAGGAAAAAGGAATGGTAGTGCACGAAACCATGAAAAACAAGAAAAGAAGGTAGGGAATGAGAAAAGAGAACATTCTCAGCTGAGCCTGTAGCGGAAGACCTGGTCAGTTTGGGGGAATAGAACGGTGACTGGATTGTGAGAGGATTTTATTCAGGCGCAGACAGCCAATTTTATATTAGAACGTGGGAATGTGCTGTCAGTAGAATTTTGGGAGACCAATGATAAAAAAATCTAGGAAATAGGGCAGAAAGGGAACAGAGGGTGGTAGGTTTGGGAAAAATTTCTAGGGTTTGGTCCGGAAATTGAATGGAGCCCGGACACAAAGATAAAGACAACGATGAATCACTTGGTTCAATTTTAGGCCCCGTTAAGGGTAGTTCTAGGATTCTATAGAACAACGGCAGGAGGAAGTAGTCATCAAGATGAGCGCATCGAAAGGAAGTGAAGAGAATAGTACTGGTATCCTATTTAAAAGCTAGTTCCTTATTCTAAGGGCCCTCCCAGGAACCTGTTGCCACTGTGGCACTGTACGAGTGATAAAATATGATGAGAGACTTTGGTCGTATCATAACTCAGAGGGGCGCACGCCTCCCAAACACAACCCTCGAGGGGCCCAGGGTAGTGGCTACTGGATCAGGACATGGCTTATCCCTCCACAAAGATTTCTTAGAAAATTGGCGGGGTCAAGGACAATATATTAGTTGCAGAATATGAATATCGCAGCAGCATCTGAGTGGATCGGGCTTATGACCTGCAGGTATTAGCTTTTTGAACTGGTGGGGAAGTAGCTAAGCGAGTTGGCTTAGATGGTATTTTTCGAGCCGTCCAAAAGGTGCACCAGGCTGAAAGAAAGGTGTTATTATATATGTGATTATGGAAATTGGGGTACCAAGACAGGATTTTGACACTCCCTTTGTTGCCGCCAAGACGTTGCCATGTTACTTGTACCTTTCTTTCAGCGAAGGCTTTGCTAACAGGGGTGTACCGGTAAACCCTCAGACCGCAGTGATGATAAGACCGCCGGAGCAGAATAGAGAAGGTGGAGAAATCTCACATGTGAAGACAAAGGGCGGCAATAGAGCTAACAGAAAGAAAGAGACAGGAGAGAGGGGCGACTGGAAAAGAGTCGGTATCCCCCCCTCAATCCCGTTCTAGGCTTCACTGGTAGGATATTTAGTACCGCCCATCTATGCGGGGGGAATGACTACTTCATCCGTGTTGTTTTAGCTTTCGGATCTACGGTTTTCTCCTTACTGCTCCTCCCACTCCAGCAACTTACACCCTATGGACACCAGGTTTGCACTCTCCTCTCACTACAGCCTTCACAGTAAACATCATTTGCCATAGCGCAATATGATCCTCACCTAGTGCTAGTATCCAAGTACTTTGCACTCCCATCCAATAAGCAGACACCCACAACTGCTAGAGGCTCGACAAGTACAAACTGTGGTAAGGCTCCCACCCACCCATCCACAACTTGCCTGTCCCCCGCGCAGGATCTATCACAACATAACCTCCCGCTCTCTCCCCCCTTATGCCTTCAAGGAAAAATGAAATGAAAAAACGCAATATCTGTCTCAGTTTACGCGCATACTTGATCTGCTCAAGTATGATATTATGTGGGACTGGTTTAGCATTAGCTGGCAAAAACGTGACTGCGAGTGATGTTGCGTGATGCATGGTGACTGGATCTAGGTATGATAAGTCACGTACTTTTAGTAACTGCTTTGGTGGGAAAAAGAAAGCAAATTAGAGCCAAGATCTGTACCGTGACAGCTCTTATTGGTGGATTGGAAAATGGGGGGCCGGGGGCAAGGTCCGTGGGGGAGTGAGAAGTTTGTTTTTCTTTGAGTTCAAGAGTGCAGAGCTGGGGCCGTTTTTTCTTTCTCATTGTTGCTCTGGTGGTTGTGGTGATAGGCTTTCAAGTTTGGTTGGGGAAGAATGGATGGGTTGTTGTGTTGTTTCAATGAGTTATGGGAAACAGAACCCGGATTATCCATTGGGGGTACTGTGGCTTGGGTGAATATTTCTTGTCGGTTATGATAATATTATGATATTGTTGCTGATTCATCTTGAAAGAACAAAGCTATTTCAACTTCTGTTATAAACGCAGCCTCTCCGTAGGAGTCTACCGAATCTTATATCTCATCTCGCTTGATTCTTCATACCGGCACTGTAGCATACTCTCGCTCCCCCTCCCTACCCTAGAGTGGATTTACCTATCGCGGCAACTAGTAATATAATTAATGCCTCAAACAACTACCACCGCGACTAACCGCAGTCACCGCGCACTAACTCTGTACTTACTAACACACTTTGTGCCCAATAACCCGCCTCCGCCATCACCGTCGCGGCAACCACTCAATGCCCATGAATTAAGCCGCGCCGGCAGGAACCGTAACAGGCAGTTTCAGATTCATCTCTATCGAACATTCCAGCATACAGAACATCTCATCTAGTGGTGATTCCTCAGTATTTCGGCCCTACCTTATAGAAGTTGGTTCACGGTCTTGGATGGCAAGCCACGAATCGTTTGAGTATCGCCAGAGCCCGGAAGAAGCCCTCGTGTTCGGTAGGATCTTGGAGATTGCGCATGTTATTGGCGGGGGGGTGTCCCGGGCGGGGGTGCGCACGAGGAGACGGGGTGAGTTTTCCAGGGATTTGTTTTTCGATGGGAGAGGTGGAGAAGAAGAGGATTAAGGGTTGGGGGAAGATGGTGATGATAATGATGGTGGGTTTGTTGGACACTTTGACGAGAGGATTTCGTAGCCGATTAAGTTAGCCTTGGTTCTATTAGCGGTGGGTATTACACCGGTGAAAGCGATAGCGAGGATATGAGCACGGTCACCCATGTGAGTACTTGTAGCAAAGCCTCTCTAATTGATGATTGACGAGAGACAGCAACAACCATCCCGGCACACGTCATCTTGCCCCATCACCATTCTCCTTTAAAATACGCTTTCCAAGTCCCCAACCCACCCTACCGCTATTGTTTGTGCTGCGCATTTTGCCATCCAACCTACCGCATTCTCACCACCTCCGATCATCGCCGGAAGCCAGAGACCAACCACGTGCAGCAGAGGGACGGACCTCCGATCAGCATGCAGCTCTCATAGACCTTGAAGCCGAGTGGCTCAAACGCTCTCAAAGTTCGGCTCGTTCTCCCGCCTCTTTAGGCCCCTTCTCCATAAGGAAAGGCACAGTCACGGGAAAAAGTGGAGTTCACAACAACGACACTGTAGCAACAACCCCATAAGTGCTTTTGATTTCCCAACCACAACTATTCAACAACTACCAAAAATGAAATGAAGCCCATTTATATGCCCTCTATCTCTTTAGTGCTTAGTTGTCCCACCATGGGCCTGTCGTAGCTCTTCTATATCCCCTAGCATCTCGTCTACCCGCTTGGATGTTTCTAACCACTGTAGTCCTTCTCAAATCGCCTGAGCAAGCACAATAATCTCCTGCCAGGTATGGGGGTGTACTAGGACCCCCTAATGTCTCGTATAAGGGTGCTAGGTATGGGTAAGAGTATGGTGGACAATATCATTTCATAACCAACAAGAAACATTCACACAAGCCACAGCACCCCCTCAATGGACAATCCGGGTTCTATTTCTCAATAACTCGCCAGGGCAACACAACAACCCATCCACACTTTCCTAGCTAAACTTGAAAACTTATCATCACAATCATCAAAACAACAATGAGACAAAAAAACCCCCCAACTCCGCGCTCTTAAACTCAAAAAAAAACCTCTCTCATCCC
>QOVD01000330.1:855-30456 GCA_003521225.1 Tuber microsphaerosporum | reverse complement strand
TCTCACTATACCAAGAACGGCCTAGCGTGTAGGGCCTGGCGGCCCCAGCCTAGCCCGGCCGTCCTCCGAGTAATTTGCCCTACACCGGACTACGGCTAGCCGTCCCGTCCCGTCCTGCCCGTCCCGTCCTCTTGGCATTATCCCTGCCGTCCCCCGTGGGGCCCCCGGACTGTTCGGAACACTGCCCCAATACAGAGGAAAATATTCGTGAGACGATGTGCTTTGGAGGTCAGGAGTGAGGCTAATCGAGACGGCTTTGACCTGCTCCGTGTTGGATTTTGATTGTTTTAGGTTGCTCACCGCATACATATATTACCATCCCTGCAGGACGAGAAACGGAACTACAACTACCGGTACATGAAACCTACCGTCGCTCTCAAGATGTTCCATCGCTTCTAGCTTCTTACAACTAGGCACCTCGCCCTTGCATATCTAATGCGACAGTATCAAACAAGTCTGCTCCTACAATGAAACACGTAGCCTGATCATAACCGAACATCGACTCTATCCTCGGTAATGGTGCTTCTACCTCGAGAATGTCACGGTGAAGCATGCGGAGGAACGACTGAGTGGCAGAAGGTAGGAGAGCAATTTGGCATGCGCTAGGAGCAGGTGGTGAAGATGGTTTTCTCTTGAGAAGGATATAAGGCAGCCTGTTCTTCCCTTCACTTGTTTGTTTTCTGTTCATCATCGCATTCGCTCGCTATTCACACGGTCCTATTTCGTTTCTTCTTTTCTGATATCTTTCTTCTATTATATTTGTTCGTTACTAATAAAATTACTGCGCTGTTCGGTAACTAAGGATTGGATCTGCTGTGCCCCGCCGCCCGATTGTTGCTCAAAATTCCGAATTCAAATAACTTAAGCAGGGTTCTGCAATTGTCGAGTGAGTTGTGCTAAAAAGCTCTGGATGAGCCCGGAGGTACTCTTGAAGGGTAATATGAATTAACAGGATGGTGGAAGCCTCTTTATCCACCACAACAAATTCTTGGCAACCGGCTAGCAACGCCCCGGTTGAAGGAACACCACCGCCACAAAGATTCGGAGAGCCAATCTCGACTGCCAGGGCGTGGCGTAATTCAGTCGACCTCAAGGGTCGCTCCCAGGGTGAGATCCACATTGAAGTGGCCATGACAAACTTCGCTTTCCTCCCACCCTCCCCCTTTATCCTACTTAGAGTTGTATCATATGCATCCTCGAGCCCCAAGCTACCAGTTATTGTGCTGAGCTTCCACCGCCCGTGGCGGGCCGCGGCTTCCCGCAAGACCGCACCGACATTCAATGAGACTGGCAGGAATCTAGATTTGTATCGGTCAGCAGATAGCCCGAAGCGGGCCCAGGAGTGTCTCCATCCTACATTTCCCAAATATCTTCAAGAGCTGTCCTCCAGATGGCTTCCTCCAGACTACTGTCCATAGCATCTGGCGCTGTGTCCCCATCTAACTTATTACGAAGATATCTGATGATATCGCCTCACCTGGGAGTGATTCTAATGGTGGTTACTCTCCCGGAAAGACGCTTCACGATCTCATCCTGAATATGCCATCTTTCGGTCGCGAATATTCGAGCGCCTGGAGTCTTTTGGAGGACTCGGTTAAGCGAATTGAGAAGCTAGAGCCGATATTCCGCCGCACATTCATCAAGAGCGTCGATACATATGAATGTGCGCTTTGTTGAAGAGGTTGTCCGCAGCATCTTCACAACATCCGACAGTCGCGGTGCCCATCCACCGATTCCTTGCTTCTGGGCTTGATGAGCCCGCGCTATTCCTTCCGGGACTCCTCTCAACCCGCTCACAACCTGTTTAAGCAGGGCGCCCAGAATGCTCGTCGATGATTGCTCCTTTTGCACGGCAAAACAAAATAAGAACACGCGACTGCCGCATTTTGTTCTCTCGCCCGATTGCACAGGCTGTCTATCATCAATGAACTAACATCATAGCTTGTCAGCATTTGCCCTTGCCTTTCCTTCCCTACAGGTTCACCAGGTTACCTAATATAAGTCTTGCCGACTCCAGGATCTCCATGGCAAAAAAATACTACGTCATCGCATTCACGTCCTCCACTACCGGTGCACCAGCTTCTAAATTCATCGGTTTGTGAAAGCTATTCCCCCACATCTTCAACCCAACAATCTTGAATACCCCGGTGGCGTATCCTAGGCTTAAACGGCGATAACCAGGTCGATATCCGAGACCGCTCATCCGAAATATTGCAGTTCTTCCACAAATTATTATAAGAGGAGGTAGTATTGAAGGAGTTGGTATGAGACATCTTTGCTGCTCGGAAAGCGATGAAGGATAGATGATGGAGTTGGTCGGTCGATGGAGTCTCTGGGCTGAAGAGAAGCGGGAGTTTTGTGGGACCTCATGGATACCGGATACCTTAGCGCGAAGGGGGGTCTTGGCATAAGGGCCAGACATAACTGTTTAATCGAGTGATATTCCATGATGGCCAAGCGAGAAGGAAAATTTGCCTAGAAATTAGAGATAATCTACAAAGAACTAGAGAGCATAAATTCAAATAAGAGTGTATGGCCAAGACAGATATAACTAAAAACCACTCACCACCGTTGATAAAAAACTGCCCTGTATTGAGGATCCCTAAACTCTTTGCACCTTTTTTTTTACCAAGCTAATTTTTCACGCTAATCTTTCTCCGATAGGTCCGCGGAATTCCCTGGAATCGGAAACTATAAGAGGCTCAGAATTTTTAGAGGGATTTCCCATACATCAAATATGGTGACTCTGCAAACACTAGAATTGCTAGAGGGTTAGAAGTCTTTAAGGTGTGGAAATATCGGCGGGGCCACTTTAGCGGAAGAAGCGATAAAGGGGAAGTGTGTAACCCCCCTTGCAATACAGTAGCTTGCGCGCAAATCTTGAGTCCGTCGTGGCACGTGGTCTAGTTGACAGCCCTCAACCAATCTAAAAAATCAAAGTAGGGAGGCTGCACGCTCCCCCTCCACGTCTACTGGTACCATCCTTCATTTCTCCACCAGTTTACCCGGGGTCTCACGTTTCTAGACATTGGGAAGTCCATCAAAACCATATTCCTTTCCCACAGGCAACTAACCGAAGCCGTAATTCAAATAGTCCCTGATTACGCTCATGAAGAATCTCTCATCAGAGGCTAGGACGATCCAGCATCGAAATATTTACCGCCGAGCCAACTAACCGAGGCAGCATAGCCAACCCCCGGCTCCACTCCTCAATCTTCACTGTCCAGAAGACAAACACAAATGTCATGATTAGTACCGTACACTATGCGCAAAAAAGGAACCGCCGCAACTCTGCTTCAGTCAGTTAATAGAAACTACTTCAATTAACAGCAATCATCTCTCAACAGCTGACCTAGTTATCACTATTTCCCTGGCTATTTGTTATATTGTCACTGACTATCTCCCGTCTGTGCAACTGGATTTGGTGTTCGAATCGTAATTTTGCTTAGATTTCAATACTATTTAACATGATATGGCATGGTAACTTCCCCACACTTACCACAAGCTCTTAACCATGTCGATGGGGAATAGACAGCCGATCTCTATAAAGATGTATGAGGGAGGTTAGAAATAGCCTCCAAAAGTCCACCTAGACCTTTATTTGGTCCTTATAAGCTTGCGCTATTTCCCCCGGTACCGCTTTCAGCCCGCCCGCGGCCTGTTTGAGCAGGCACCCAGCACGCTCGCTAATAACTGCCCCTTTGCACGGCGAAGTTAAAGTAAAAACCCGCTACGTTCACATTTCGTCTTCTCGCTCGATAGCATAGGCTCTCTATCACCAACGAGCTAGCATTACGGTTTCCCAGAATTTCTCGGTTCGTCCCTGTTACTTAATGTAAGTCCACAAGAATTGCTACAATTGACCGCTACTATCCCCCAGCAAGTCACCCCGTTGTTCTATGTTGTTGTCATAGACCGTCACTCGCCTATGCTTCATGTCCGAATTGTAATTTTAAATAGTATATAATACTTTCCACTTTCATTTTCTCAATCAATACTGTACGTACTTACTTCCTCATGACCCTAGAAAATTATGCCCAATTCGATCCACCTGCCCAACGGGAATGTGTCGGAGGCCCACCCGCAGATCCGCGTAGTGTAGGCAAAGAAGTACAATAACAGCCAATTCGGTTGATCATCACTCCAAGGGCACCAGAGTATTCCCATTTCCCACTGATGAAGATGTCCATTGCGCGCACGAAGTAGTCAGCGCGGCTGTGCGGACTGGAAGCGCACAGGGCGGTAGCGGAAGAATTGTTGAGGTAGTCGGTGCCGGTTTCGAGGAAGTTGGCAGCATAAGGGGTGCCTGCCTGGCGTGCCCTGGGGGATGTCGGTGATGATGAGTTTGTGCCGGGGGAATCTGACGGGAGTGCCTAGGATTTTTGCGGAGAGGGCACCACAGAGCCAGGATGTGCAGGGGGAGAGGTACCACAAGGTATAGCAGAAGACGCCGGGTATGTCGCGGTGCTGGACGATGATGCCTTTGAGGCGACGACTAATATGGAGGGTAATATCTCGGTGTTGCTAGTAAGACTTTGGCTGGGAGTGAAGGGGATTGAGGTGAAATACGCTCATGGTTAGCATTGGCGACAGCGAAGGTGGGGTGACCTAGTGGCCCAAGTTAGCTAGAAACAGGAATAGGAAAATCATAGGGAATGCATACGATCGTCTGAGCGAAGAAGTGAATCGGTTTGCAGGTGAATTTTTGATAAAGCCTCACTAAGGGAAGTTTGACAAATTAATCCTCTAAATTCAGCTCAAAAACAAGCGAATTTGAAATAGTATTATCAAAGATACCTTTTACCCTTCTAAATTTCATATTCTTACTGTTGGGTGTCAATTCCGATTTCCATATTTCTATCGTACTTTATTGGTGCATTTCAACTGACCCACTTCCCCGTCCGATGCACTTCCCGGTCTAGTACTGAAAAACACTAATTCACCGCACCTCACTATTCATTTGTGATCACTGTTTACTACAAACAATTCAAATTCTCTGCGAACTATTCTCACCACTGAAGCTCATGAACACAACAAGGAAGAAGAAAATCCCAAGACAACAAAGCCCAACCTTTCCCGGTTGTCCGACTAGCTATCTAATTTCTCTACCTTCGCTGCCCTTCAAACCTCAAAGAAAGAAAAGAAAAGTCCCCCACTAGCTAAAAAGAGAAACACAGCTCGCTCATCCACTTCGTCCTTGTCCTTGTGGTGGTGGGTGGTGGTTGGTAGATGATGGGAAGAGAGAGAGAGGAGAGGAAGAAAGGAAACCAAGCCCTGCCCCTATGAGAAATGCCCCCCCTTGTCAAAGCAACGTAAGCTAACTAGCAACCGTGGCATGATCCACCTCCCTGTATACTACCACGTAATCTATCTCCACTCTGCCTCCCAGTTCATACATGTATAGTCACTCGCATTTTGTGAAAAATCAATCGCGCTATGGATAAAATACTAGCTAAGGTTAAGCGAAAAATCACCCTCACAGTACGTTAGTTAAGGGCATTTTCTCTGCTCACGGTTCATGTGAGACATGACCACCTTAAAGACTAGTTAAATCAACTATCTCTGATCAGCGCCTAATCTCCGTATATCGAGACAAAACGCCCCGAGAAGGAATAGCGTCTTCCCGGGGCAGTAAGGCTAGGTGATCTGATCTTGGCAGCACCCATTAACTGGCGTTCGCAATTCTGTTAACCTACTCTACTAAGCCTATTATGGCTTAGGTCCTGTTTGGATAAGACGGTTCCGTTCCGTTCCTCCATCCAAATGACCGCTCGCCTTCCATTTCGAAATAGAACAACTGAACTGGCGTTTAGCAATATTGAACTTGGCAACCGTTCCATTTCGAACTGGTCACACCAACCATTTCAAAACAGAGTGGCTTGACAATTATTATGATAAACTTTAGGGATACAAGCATGGCAACGAACGGTCGATGGTTTATCCAAACAGTATCCATAGGTACAACCGTTATGAAATTGGCAACGACCATTTCTCCACACACAACCGTTTCGAAACCGAACGGTCCACCCGCCTTCCGTTCCCGCCAAACAGGGCTCTAACGTGGTGATTCCTATTGCGCACACCACATACGCGATACCCAAGCCCCCCCCATCCCATCCCAGAAATGAATAGGCAAGATATCTTTGCATGGGACTCGGAACTTCTCATCTTCACACAACCCACGTGACTCCCCTAGCCATATCTACCACACCCAACCACATCACCGCAGAACACACTGTCTCTTCTCATCACCATTACCCTCGAAAATGCAGGGCCTTTTGAAGTCTCCAACTCGTCTTACCGCTGCTCCTACAGGCAGCTTTCGCCATCCCACAAACGGTGTTCGTACCACCTATAATCGCCGTCGCAAGTTTGCAGTTAACAATGTGCAGCAGAGCGACAAAGCCCCGACCACCACGTTTGCGTACAGCGCAGCTTTCAAGAAAGTTGACAAAGCCCCGGCCAACAAGCTTGCTTACGGCGCTGCTTACAAGAAAGCAGAAGCTGAGTGGTTCGAACGCTTTCAGGAGGAGAGTACCAGGGTGCTCAAAAGCATAGATGAGCACAAGGGCAAATGGATCAAGTTCTTGGAGGGACAGGAAGGTAGAACGCTCAACCAGTGGGAGGACATTGTCAAAGTCGCCAATGAGCTGCGCACTAATTTGCTCGACTGCCTTAATGTGGGGCAGCAAGAACATGAGACGAAAGTCGAAAATCTAGCTCTTCAAAATTGCGACCTCCTAGTAAGATCATCCCTACTCTGCCCCGCTACAAGTTTTCTAATTTTTTAACAGAATGCGTCTTTGGGAGAAAGAACGGAGAGGATGAAATTTGAGTGAAATTTTAATGTCTGCGGAGCTCTAGGTCTGTAAGATCATGTATGTGTCGATTGAAAGGTTACTAATTTTCCATTTCAGAACGCATGGTCTACCTAGCTAAATTGCAGAAAAAGGTCCCACCAACTGTGGGGACACAACAGGGACTAAGTGAGTTAGCACAAAGTGATGAATTCACCGCAATTCTTCATCATGAAGTGCAAGCCCGCCAACTTGATCTCATAGACGTCATGTCTTGTGTTAACCACCTCTACGAGGCAACATCAACCGCACAAAGGGCAACGACGATACTTCTAACAATATCATTATTGTCAGAACCACTAAGTTTAATGGCAATGAACGTGCTGCACTTGTTATCTTCCTAAAAGTCCAGGGTAATGGCAAAATCCACTTGACTGGAGAGAGCGTATCATGTAAGCGAGGAAAAATAGAGGATATAGCTAGTTGTATTCACATTCCGCGCTATATTTCCAGACAGCAGATCGCTTATCAACTAGTATCGAAGGGGGTTGATGATGTCGGGATTACGCTGTGATTGTACTGATCTGTGAGGGAAGTCGACTGTTTTAATGTGTACCTCCCACTTTGAGAAACTCTTCAAGCCCTGGCCGTTGAGATAGAGCCACCGAACCTCAATAGACACCATGCTCCCTCGATAGGGACATTGCTAGCCTGTTGCCAAGGACGTGTCGTAGTAGTCAAGGAGGCTTCCACTTTCTGATTAACTCACATTACCCTCCCAGAGCAGTGAACCGCTTGGCCCATGCAGATATTTTTGGCAAAGGCCACTCTACAATTGTTGAAACATGATTTAGTTATCTGAATTTGTAGTATGCCAGGGCACTCTCGCCCACCCATTACCCATTCCCGAAGCACCTCTTTCTCAACTATTCTTCTCATGATTGAGGAGTGCGCACGAAAAAAGACTTTTCAGAGTACAGGAAGAAAGTTTTTAGGCTACAGCTATTTTACGACCACCATAGCCCTGTACCCACTAAAACTACTTTTCGCCTATAGCGACCATATACTTACCGTATCAATTTTGACAAGCATTCTCTGCTCTATGGTCGACACTGGGCATCAATTTGAGCAATTGATAGATTTCTACAAAGGTAGGGATCAATTAATTGAAACAAACAAGGATAAATTTGGCTAGTTAATCTTGAAAACTGTTTCATAACTTATGGCAGGTAGGCTGAGGTGGAGAGTTGTTAGGAGCACTACTGTAAAAACTCGAATATAGGAAAAATGTCCCAGGACGTTGGGATTTCCTTTCTCAGCTACCCGAGGGAAAACACCGCAAACTCAGCCCCCAGTTGAGAAAATAGAAAAGGAATATGAGGGGCCCCTTACTAGGAGAGGCAACTATAACGTCCTAGCACATTTTTCTTCTATTCGAGTTTTTATGGTACTTCTTTGCTGGGACTTGATCGACCGCCAAGCCAGATGGCCTCGGCCGAGTGATACTCTAATTGAATTTCTACATTGCCGGTTTTCTGCGCAAATACTCTATTGCGTATTTCTTGCTAAAGGAATTTACAGGGCCCGCGTACTACTCGCGGATTGATTGACATTGGGGCTCCGCGATGAGGGACCGCTATTGATCGATTAAAGTTACACTGCAGTTCGGAAGGTCGAGGTCATGGAAGTGACCATTGAGGGTCGGGAGGGGGCATGCTTTGGAGAGCGTAGGGGATGGGAAGACAAGTTTTTGTGAAACTCAGAAGGAGGATCTAGGTCCTTATTATTTGCGTGTGTATTCTTGATGTGGAATTAATCATTACACTAAGGCATCGTTTATCAAACGGTCTGGTTTTAAAATTTTGGTAGCAAAACTTGACGGTGCGAAACCTTTTACCAAGTTTTCTACTGTCCTGAATTTTCTGTATCTAGGCGGTCAAAACATGATGTTCCCATGGACCTGCGTTTGAAAACCCCACCAGACAATAGACGGTACACCACAGTACGTAAACACCAGGTACAGTACACTCCCGTCCCCTCAAATCTTCAAGTCCCCCTTGGCGGTCGGCGCTGCCTCGTGCAGCTAGACCGCCATCTCCAGGTCAATGGACCCTAAGGCTCAGAAAGACCGGGGAGTGGAGTGACAGCAACGGCTAAATTCCCTCACAAATCAGTACAATCACAGCGCAATCGCGATATCTCTAACCCCCTTCGATACTAGTAAACGATATGCTGTCTCTGAACATACAGTAGAATGTGAATACAGCTAGCGATATCTTCAATTTTGTCTCCCTTACATAATGTTACCCTCTCTCCATTCAAGCGGATTTCGCCAATTACCCTGGACCTTCAGGAAGATAACAAGTGCAGCGCGTTCATTGTCATTAAACTTAGCAGTTCTGACAATGATTATATCGCTAAAAGTATTGTCATTGCCATTAGTGCGATTGGATATCCCCTCGTAGAGATTTTCAACACAAGCCATGACATCCATGACATCAAGTTTACGGGCGTGCACCTCCTGATGAAGAATTGCAATAAATTCGAAACTTTGTGCTAACTTGCCCAGTCCCTCTTGTATCCCTGCAGTTGGTGCGACTTTTTTCTGTAATTTAGCTTGGTAGACTATGTGTTCTACAACGGAACATTAGTAACTCAATAGAGACAAATGGATCTTACATACCTAGGGCTCCGCTGACATTATAGTTTCCTTCCAACTTCATTCTCTCCGTTTTTTCTTCCAAAGCCGCATTCTGTTGAAATATTAGAAAACCTGTAGAAAGGCAGAGCAAGGATAATCCTACCCAGAGGGTGTGATTTTGCAAAACTAGTTCTTTAGCTTCTGCTTCCTGCCTTTTCGGCCGGGCAAGAAAGTCTTTGAGCAACACACCCCGCTCTTCGGTGATGCTTTTGAGTTGGCCCAGAAGGTGGCTGTGTATTCTGTCCTGATCCTCCTGAGAATCTTCGAACAACTTAGCCTCGCTCTCTGCACAGACATTGACTAAGCGGTCAATCTGCTCCCGAGAGCGTCTGGACCATGTAACTTCAAGTTCCTCGAGAGCTGCATTCAACGCAAGCCTAGCCAATACTCTACGGCACTACACCAAGTTGTCAGTTGCCACTTCCTACAACGATCCAAGGTGGTACGAACACGGTGGGTGGGACGGCGAAATCCCCCTGTCGGAGACGGGATAAAGCGAGTTGGAGACTTCAAAAAACGCTGCATTTTAGGTGGAGGGGGGTGATGGGACAAGATAGTGAGTTTTGTGGTGGTTTTGTTAAGGTGGGACAGGGTGGACGACAGGAGTGACCTGCTTATCTCGCTTGACTTTGCCGCCACCACCCGCGCGCTCCCCACGCCTTAGTGGAATTCCGGATATGCCCTAAAAAACCAGTATAAATCAACCGCTCAAGCCACATGTTTCAACACTTAGGAGCGAGACAATTGACAATTGCCGGCGTAAACACGACAACGAGAGGTGAGCGTGTGTATAGATGTATTGAGCTTCAATGAACTCATTGCCAGAGATATCAAGATTGCCGAGAGTGCTAGTTGCAATAACGTATTCTTAATACTGCGGGAAATTGTCATATCCCTCTCTTCGAGGCACAATCATAGACCTAGCGCACTTCATTGTCCTCCCGGTGGACTCGTTAGCAAGAATAGCCTCAAAGAGGCAGCCCAGAGGATGCAGATGGAAGAGCCAACCAAACCGGATCGAATTGTAGAGTAGTTGCGTCTTAGAAATAACATTGCCTGCATAAATAATCTTCGTATAAGGCTATCGTGGGCTGACAAACTAAGGGCGCGACAGTCAAAAACGCGAACACGAGAACTAGAGTAGGCTAAACCTCCGAGGACACTCATCCATTCTGCTCCACGCATAGCTCCGTCTCTCCGCATCCCTTCATACTGATTACAAAGGAAAGACAAGCCCGTATTCACCAATGATTATTTCAGCTTCAGAATAAATGAAACCATCAAAGACGTTCTGTAATCTTTCGTCGTACATTTCCTTCAATTCCACTATCCGCTTCAGTCAACTATAACAAATAATGGAGATATCTGGGGCCATTCCTAAGAGGTGAATTGCGTAGTCAAGAGCGAAACAAAAAGCCAAGACCATCCTGTAAAAAGCAGTGGCACCGGATATAGCACTCTGTCAGGAGCATACTCACAGAACCCTGACTACACGATTCCCTGATACACAACCCTCCCTTCGTCTCTATCACACAGGAAAATAATGCTGCGCTTGACACAATTCCGAGACAAAACTCTCATCGCCAATCATATGCTGGGCCTTGGGGTGATTTGTTCAACTGTCAGTTTCTCCTTTCTTCATTCACTTTCAATATACCTACTGATGACACCCATCAGGGAAATCGGGACCAGAATCAACAACCAAAGATTCCGATTGCTCGCATGCACTTAAAGGAGGTCGGATTACCGAATTATGATTCTTTGTTTGAAAAGGTGTACGATCGGCAAATCCGATTGTTGGAGAATTTGGAGGGAATGCGTGGCAGTCCAATTCCTGGTATCATCGGAATGTTGCGTAGCCACCATCACGACCTTGTTCAAATTATTAGGGAAATGGGACAAAGCTTTGCCGAAAAGGAGAAGGCCCTAACCGGAACCATCAAAGGACTCGAGGAAATACATGTTAAACTACGCGTAAGTTCACAAAGAGCACATCTTTTTCTGGTTTGTCTAATATAGAAATAGGAAGAGGCCATGACCGAGGGAAACGCTGGAAAGGAGTGGGAGGCGACCTTCAACGTGCGCGAAGCTCTCGGTATGTTAGTTGTATTTCCATATTGACTTAATACTCATTTTCTACTACAGAACAAATAGCGAAACGGGCAAGGGGTCAAAACAAAACTTGGAGAAGGCTAGGGACCCAAAAAATACTGAACAAGCTGTTGGAAACTACTGAAGTCGAAACCCTCCTGGACACTGAGGTAAAAGCACGCAACTTGGCCAAGAACGAAGTGAAATTTTGTCTCCACCGCGTTTTTCATAAACTATCCGAAGCTGCCCATGGCCACGATGAACTCATTGTGATCAGCCCTCTCTACCATCAGGCCAACGAGAGGGCAGGGCTGGTTGTGTTAATGAAAGCCCAGGATGCCTGGCCGAAGCCCATGATGTGGTGTGAGCAGTGACTCTGCTAGTGCAAGAGTGGAGATCATATCCAGGAGAAATCTGTTGGGGGGCCTGGCAGCAGAGGGGGTATTTAGGAGATGTCTGGAAGCCCTGTATATATATATACCGAGCTCAGCCTTTGTCTCTACGTGGTGAATTGACAAATACCTCCCCCCTTTCCTCTCCGTAGATTTCAATACTCGCAACGTCCCTTCGATGTCGAAATTGGTTCGTTGCCGTCAAGGGCTCACCACTGTCGATAAGGAGGCATCAGCTGTGCGATTGGTCCACTTGACTCTCCAGGGGTATCTTTCCGCTTATCACGACATATTGTTCAGTAGACCTCCCTTGGCAACGGCAGAAATCGGCTTGACCATTTTTTATTTATCTAAATTCCCAACACGTCAAAGCCCTTTCAGCAGCTGATTCCCCTAATGCCCAGAATACACCCTTTCTTGAATAATGTTCAGTATACCGAGGGGTCCATGCAAAAAGGGAGCTCTCGGACTGCGCGAGATCACTTGCGCTGGGACTACTGAAAGGGAATTATAGCCAGATTTCAACTATATGACTTATAGGGTGGATAGATCTTGACTATGCCGAGGATTGAAGCACTTACTCTCCGTTCAGTGGACTACACCGTGCATCGTTTTTCGGGATTGTTGAACTTGTAACTGCTTTGACAGAGGTGGGATGTTATGGTATCAACGAAGGAGATTTTTTAGGTGGCACACCACTTGGATGGGCTGCTCATAACGGACACGAGGAGGTGGTGAAAATTCTACTCGGACGGGAAGAGGTCAACCCGACGAGCCAGATAATTATAGTCAAATACCGGTCTTCAATGTCACTTGGGCTGGACACAAGGGAGTGGTGAAAATGCTACTCGGACGGGAAGAGGTCAATCCCGACAAGCCTCGTAGAGATGGCCAAAAACCGCGCTCGTTTGCAGCTCAGTATGAACATGAGGGAGTGGTGAAAATACAAATCGCACGGGAAGAGGTCAATCCCGACAAGCCAAATAATTACCGCCGAACACCGCTCTCGGCCGCTGCTAGCGGTGGCCATGAGGAGGGAGTAGCTCTGCTACACTCTCACAATTCCGTAACCTCTAACGCCATTTGAGGATTCGGGGTGCCCCCTTCTGGAAATAATTACTATGGTACAAGTACCCTCCCACCCTGTCGTCTATTACACAAGGCTGTTGTCCTTAGGCATCCCTGCCGCAAGTCAAGGAAATCCATGATACCGGCCTAGGAATAAAGCTATTCGTCGTCATACTCTCCTGAGTTTCCTTAGGGTTTTGGTTTTGGTTTTTTAGCCGAGTGAGGATTTATAGAATTCGGTTTACAAAGTAGAGTAGGGTTGTTTCGTTCCTGGTGGGGAAATGGTTTTTATTTTGTGTGAAGGTCTAATCGATGCCTGCAGTTTTTCTCGCATCATCTGTAAATTTCCCCTGACTGTAAGCTCTTGTGTGCTCCTCTGTTTTTTCTCACTGTTGCTTTTTATTTCTTTCTCAGACTTTCTGTCTCCCAACCACCCCTCGACGATAAAAATCACACTGTATATAGAATGTTGCTTAGAGAGATGAAAAGTGGTGTACTAGTACAATAACGTAGGGACTCTTAGGGGAGATTGTAGGCAACCGCCTGAGGTCGTACAAATGATAGGGTTTAGCTACAATAAATGATATTCTTTTGTTTATATTACAAATACTATATCGCACTTAGTGGACATCTACTAGCCACCCGCCATAGAGGCTGACACAATATGGAGCATGTGGGAAGAGTGTTAGAATTGTCACGAAGACTCCATATCTCTAACAGGAACTACTACAAGGGTGGTTTGGATATGGTTGGATGATACATGAGTTGATACGGGGAGGTGTATTGCTGTGTGGTTAGGTGCAGCGGAGATGTTTTGGGAAGGCGGAGGGATTTGAGCTAGGGGAATTGAAGGTTTAGAACGAAGGTCTCCTAAGAGGTGGAGAGAAGAAGGGTTACACTATGATATTAGTGAAACAGATGAAGGTATCAGGAATATTCGCAAAAGGAAACACGCAGGCAAGCATGTAGGGAAATCAGACAGAAGTGAGGGATTCAGGGACGAATGGTTTTGGATGATGTTAGAGTGTGTTCTCAGGAAAGGATAAGAGGGTGTGGGAAAGGAAGCACATGGCTTGGACGACGATGAAGAAAGGTTTCTTGTGTAGTCAGGTTTTGTGTATATATAGGACACCGCTGGTCGGTGTAGAATCGAACAAGAATCTTACTGTACTCTCAACAGGTCATAGCCCATATTATTTGAGGTTATGAGCCCAGTTCGCGCCTGACAATAATACTGTTCAAAATATAATTCCAATTGTCCTACTTCCCCAAACTCTTTTCCTCACCTCCCTTTAGTTACACTTTCCCACAATGGCCAGCACACGAGCAGCTGCAGCTGTGAGTGCTGCAGCAGCCACTAGGACACCTAGCCCCACAGCTCCAGCCACTACCCATCCTTATACTTCGCTCAGCCACTCAATTAACATACAGGATGGATCAATCACAACTGGACAAAGCAATCATATTGGCTGGAAGTTTCGTTTATTTCGAATAGAAAAGGAAAATGGACTGGCCGGTGCCCTTGAGGATGTTCCTGCTCATGATACTGAGTCTTCAACCACTAGTGTTACTACAAAATGTGTGAATGACCTGGCTTTGACTATTATTGCCCTGAAAATCCACGATTCCCAGATTCCGCATATCCAATCAGCGATTGATGTGAAAGAGACATGGGACGCACTTGCCAAACAACAGGGAGGAATCGTTTCAAACAGGAGGATGGTTCTAATGCAGCGGTTATGGAGCCTGTACCTAAAAGATGGTCAACATATGATGGCTCATCAAAACACTTTCACCCAACTATTCACCCCAGGCTCCAGCCTCTCTCAGAAGGGAATTGGGATACCTGATAGCCATATGGTATCAATGCAAAGCCTCTCACTCCCTCTGTCATACGAGCCTTTGATAATAGCTGTCCAGTTCCCAGCAGAGACAATTACCTTCGACTTCCTGTCCGGAAGATTAATTCAAGGGGCCACTGGACTACAAGCAACGAGTACTAGCCATACAGAGCAGAACCAGCAACCACTCTGCTATAACTGGTTGTTCAGGATTTCATCCTGGGGGTCATATGAGCAGTGGAAATAGACAGAGAGCAAATCAGGGGTTTGGGTAAGGCAGCTATGGAAGAGGGATGAGAGGGGGTCCTTCAGGAGGATTTAGGGGCCGTGGATATAGCCATGCAGGTGTCACTGGAGGATGCCACTACTCCAATAAAGAAGGTTATTGGAAAAATGAATGCCCAAAGTGGAAGGGAGACCTACTGAAACATACCAGTGGAGGACTAGGACAACTAGCCTTTATAGGTCTGACAAGTCAGCAAAATTGGAAGATGGAATGGATCATTGACTCTCGTGCCTCAACGCATCTTGTACCAAATCGAACCCTATTGGATGATTATATCAACATAATACCCACTGCGATAACTATTAGACATGGAAAGGAAATAACGGCTCTGGGTAAGGGGAACATTACCATACAGACAACTTCAGGTAGCATCCTTCTCGCCGGAGTTCTGCATGTTCTAGATATTGGAGGAAATCTAATTAGTGTCGCTATTATAGTTGACCAAGGGTTTTGGGTGCCAGTGGAGTTTATAAAAACTAGTTGGGCTGTTAGTAAAGGGAATACGGTAAAAGGAATTGGAAAAAGGCTGGAGAATATCTAGGATCTAACTGTGTTGCAAGAAGTAGCGTTAGTGGGAGTGACTAGTACAGGTAATAGGACATCACAGGATATATGACACTGAAGGATTGGACACAAGAGTCTAAGCACTGAAAATACAGCAAAGATCCACCAGTTAGTAACTGGAATGGAAATCGTGGCTGCCCCTGAGAAAACCCCGGGCAGAGCAATCTGTAGGATTTGTATGGTGGGGAAGCAAACAAGGAACACACATACCAGGGAAAGACAAAAGTGCGAAGCGGTATGGGATACCATGTACTCTGATAAATGTGTTTAAATGGAAGTAGAAGGGCTTATGGGGGAACGGTACTTCGCCTAGTGTATCAATGAGAGATCAAGGTGAATTGCGATCTCACTGTTAAAGCAAAAGTCCGCGGTCTTTGAGCGGTTCAGAGAATATCAAGACAAGATAGAGAGGGAGAGTGGGAAAAAGATAAAGCACCTGAGATCGGAGGGCGAGGGAGAAGACACAGAACATAGTTTTAGAAACTATCTTACCAAGAAAGGGATTACGTATAGGATGACACCACCATATATGCCGGAGCAGAATGGTATAGCAGAACAGGCCAACCGCACTATCCTGGAGATAGTTTGATGTATGCTCTTCGATGCTAAAATAGGAGAGGACTTTTGAGGTTATGCCGCTCTTACTAAAGTACACATCATCAACCGTCTGCCAGGAAGTAACCCCAAGAATACAACGCCTTTTGAAATCTGGTTCGGAGTACTGCCCTCTATCAGCAATTGGCATGTATTTGGTTGTACTGCTAAGCGGCATACTCTAGCACAAACACGAAGAAAGTTAGAAAGCCACTTACGAAAATGTCAAATGATTGGATACAGTTAAGCAAGTGGAACCTGAGTATACAGAGTATATAATTAAGAATGGAAGCAAGTCATTAGTACAAGGGATGTAATACTTGTAGAAAAGGCAGACAAACACGCATACCAGCATTATCAGAATCCAACCTTAGAAGTCGGAAAAATTGAAGACAAAGACGAAGGGAATGCTGAAAATGACCTTGCTATAGCCGAAAAGAGCAGAACAACTCCTGCGCCTCCAACATCTTCACCAGAAGAAGAGACTAGTACCGGAGACCCTCTACCACCAATCGATCCAGCAGAAGACATGAACGACAACAATACTTACAATCAAGACCCAATCGTAGTTGAGGCACGACGTCCTTCATCATACCCAAACTTTGAATCCACCAATGTCACTACAAATTCTACTCTAAGCCGAAGATCTAAACGTGTTCCTGAGTGACGAGAATTGTTTGGACTTATAGCTTGCCCTGCAAATCTGGCGGTTATGGAGGAACCAGCTACGTTAAAGCACGCCTAAACAAGTGCGGAGGGAGAGGAATGGAGTAAGGCAGGGGAGAATGAGTTAGACTCACCCCCGAAGAAATGGAACATGCGTAGTTGATATGGTACCTGCATGACGAAAGCTGGTGGGTGGTCGTGGGCTTTTCAGTGGCAAATAGTATTGGTGGTTCAAGGTTTGCCTGGTAGTGAAAGGGTATTCGCAGGAGCAAGGAGTTGATTTTATTGAAACGTTTGCACTAGTGGCGAAATTCACTACACTTTGAGTACTACTAGCATTAGTAGTACAAAACGATTGGGAACTTCACCATATGGATATGAAGACCGCCTTTCTCAATAAATAATTGGAAGAAGAAGTATTTATGGAATTCCCGGAGTGGGTAGAGAAGTGAGCTCAACCTGAATACACATGCAGGTTAGTTAAAACAATATATGGTTTACAACAATCTCCACTCACCTGGTACCACAAGATCTATTCCTTTTTCAATAACCACGACTTCCACTGTAGTACTCAGGACTACAGCCTCTATATCAACTACAAGAAATGAATTCTTGTCTTAGTCTACGTTGCTGATCTTGTTTTAGCAGCAGTGGAGACGGAGGATATTGGTTGGATCAAAGACAGTCTAGCGAATGCTGTTGAAATAACACACTTGGGAGGGCTAACAACATTTGCGGGGTTGTAAATTGAGAGAGATCCGAGTCAAATAATAGTGAAGCTTTGTTAACACAAGTATATCGATCAAATCCTGTATCACCATGGAATGCAGGATGCCAGTCCTAGATCTACCCCACTCGATTACAATACTTGTCTCATACCGACTACCAACAAAGACTCTACCAAAGGTGAAGTGAACCTAGAGCTCCACCAGTAGGCTGTAGGGTTATTGATATATGCGAGGCTAGAGAATCGAACAGACCAAGCTTACACAGTGGGACTTGTCAATCAGTTAAACCATATACCTAAGCTCGAGCATGGGGTTATGATAAAATGAATCTTTCGCTACCTAAACACAAGCAAGTCATATACCTTGCACTACAGACTCAGCAGTATCTCAGGGGGTTACTTAGATGCTGACTGGTGTTCCGGGCAAGAGTGCAAGTCATTTGGCGTATTCAGTTTATTACTAAATAGAGGGGCAATATCTTGTGGTAGCAAGAAGCTGTGTTCAATTGCACTATCAACTACTGAAGCCGAGGACATGGGAATAACACAAGCGGCAAAAGAAATCCTATGGCTTCGAGTACTATTAGATGAGATTGGAGCCTTGCAGCATATAGGACCAATGTCGACACTGAATGGAGACAATCAAGGAGCAATCGCCTACACATGAAATCTAGAATATCAAGCTCGTACTAAGCACATAGATATTCAGTATCACTTCATTTGCAATCAAGTCACTACCAAGAAAATTGACCTTACCTTCTGACTGATCACTGAGATCATTTCCGATATCATGACGAAGACACTCCCATGAATAACACACGACAAGCACACACTCTCCATGGAACTCGTACCATTTGCGAGATATGGAACTCTTCCTGAGGGAGCGTGTAAGAATTGTCACAAAGGCTCCATATCACTAACACGAACTATGACATGGATGGTTTGGCTATGGTTGGATGATAAATGGGTTGAGAAGAGGAGGTGTATTGCTGTGTGGCTAGGTGTAGCGGAGATGTTTTGGGAAGATGGAAGTGTATGCGTTAGGGGAATTGAAGGTTTGGAACTAAGGTCTACTAAGCGGTGGAGAGAAGAAGTGTCATACTAGGATATTAGTGAAACAGATGAAGGTAGCAGGAATGTTCGCAAAAGGAAACACTCAGGTAAGCATGTAGGTAAATCAGACAGAAGTGAGGGATTCAGGGACAAATAGTTTTGAATGATGTTGAAGCTTGTTCTCAGGAAAGGATAAGAGTGTGTGGGAAAGGAGACACATGGCTTGGACGACGATGAAGAAAGGTTTCTTCTGTAGTCAGATTTTGTGTATATTTAGGACACGGCTAGTGGGTGTAGAATCAAACAAGAATCCCATGTTACTCTCAACGGATCATAGCCCATATTATTTGAACTAGCCCCTACAGACGGCCTTTTCATGTCTCTCATCGATCTCGCTTGTGACGCAATCAATTTGATCTTATAAAATGAGAAATCTACTTGCAGCCAAGCAACTATTATGTAAGATTAACTGTAACTTATGAAGTATTCAGAAACCGGAATAGACTTCCTGCATGGTTCCAAATAGTACCACTAGTCCAGTTTTGGAGGCACGACCTGACAGGTTCGTTCCGGCTATGTCAGTGACTAGACCTCACTACCTCTAGTGGTCTGGGCTGGTCTGGACTTGGTCGCACACCACCCTTCATAAAAGCTTGTGTTGTCATGTAATATCACTCACTTGGTGAACTGACATCATTTGATACTCCTGAATTTATTTTCACTGCCCCTAATTTAAGCAAGGTACTATCTCTACCCTATTACTCCTCAAAATCTACTGTATAATTTAAGGAAACAAGGAGCTTATTTAAGAAAATCTTTATTTGAACATAATATATGGTGATGAAAATAGTGAAAAGGGGAATTTGGAGGCTAATTCTGTCAAAAAGCAGTGCAAATCCTATTGCTTGGTGGGCCTGGTCGGACCGGTCCTGGTCAAGTCGGTTCTGATGATTCTGACCATTCAGTTGGTCTAATTTCTACCATTGGACTAGACTTGACTTTCGACTAGACTAGCTGGTGTAGACCGGTCTTCCGCTGACCATTCGGGACCCTGGCTCCCTGAAAAACAATGTCAAGTCAACGTAACCAAAATATCTAACCCCTCGGTCTTCTGCCTTCCGATATCTGCCAAAATAACGTTTCCTAGCTAAGAAGTACTCAAAAATAGCAGAGCTCTTCCCTAAACACTGTAAGAAAGTCTCTCCAGGAGGAACGATGGTGGCCTTTTAGTTCGAATACTGGGGGTACCGTCATATAAGTATAGGGTTGAGGGAAGGGGCATTAAGGAACCCACAGAGCCGTATAGATCCACTTACTCTTGGATTGGAGGGGTGCGGGAGCTGACATGAATGGTTTCTTTCTCCGCCTCCCTACTCTTCTCTTTTTTGGCTTCATATTATATAAGCAAGGTTAGGAGTTAGAGCAGTATTACTGGCATTATTGAATGAATTTGATTATAGTCGCGAGACAAAAACACTTGTCTCATCACAAGGGTTCTATCATTGTACTATATATCCCCCTCAGACCTCCAAATCTCTCGGGGAATTCACAAAGTTTAATCCATAGTCTTATGATAGATTACAGAAATTAGCTACCCGTCTCTTGAAGGGTCGCAGGTGATCACATACAAACGGATAAATGCCCATATTTAAGATAAGGCTTGCCCCAAAAGAGAAACCTCAATACAAGTGCCAAGACAAAGAGCAGGGGCAAACAAGAAAAGTACCACACAAAATTTAAAAGCATGGCTAACCATACGGCTGATTCAATAGAACAAGTGCACTACGCAACGGTGGTGGTTCCATTTGGATTTAGCTCAGAAATATAATTGTTGAATACCAAGACGGGAAAAAATTCCTGCCAAGAGGGCAAGAGGGCTGCCACTCTGTCCACTCAAAGAATCTCGCGACCCCTCCGGAGACTGTATCCACGATTGGTAACTTCGCAATCAACTACCTATTACGACACAAACCCATCGCGACGCGGCAGCTACGCACTCCCGGCCTCCCCGTCGGCAGCTCAGCTCAAAATGCTCTCTATCGCAGGCTAATGCACCCCAATACTAGAAAACTCAAAGCTTCTACTTAAAATGCGATAAAGCCCCATAAGTTGTTCTGCCCACTAAATACCAACTCGCCATATGAACCATACAAACACAATCACCACCACAGCCGCCACAATCACGAATACTAGGGGAGGGATGGCCGATCAAATCCCGATAGTGGCCCTAGTAGCATTGATAGCCATCCTAGGATGGGGCTTCAGCTCACCCAACAATTCCTACCAACGGGCTACACCATCCGCCAATGCGAGCGGATAATCAGTGGGAACCTCACGAACGGCGGTAAGTGTCACTGGCACTGGCGATATTCCCAGTTCACCGTGACCTGCGAAATTTTAACATTCTGTCTCCCATTGGGATTGTACACCTCACTGAACGTCACTCCCACGATGTTTGTGAAGCCGAAGATAACGACGGGGCTCTTGGAACAAGTGATCAAGCTGCCCAGTGAGAGGAAGAGAGGACAGGGGTGGGTTTTTTTTGTGCAAGATATGGCGCCATTCATTCTCCCAGAGAATCTCAGGAGGAAGCGGGAGAGTGGGGATAGGGTTCGGGAAGATCTTACTGTTTCACCGGTGCAGGTTGATGCTATCACCGTTGTGTTATTTTGCGTTGCGTCGGGGATGAAGTTCTATAGCTATTCTCCCACCAAAATACCCCCCCAGCGGAATAGCCATAAGGAGAAATCCTCGGGGAGCACCGAAGGGGGTAACTTAAAAAAAGAAAAGTTTCCTTGGCAAGTTATCTCAAACGGGATCACTACCGTACTTGCCGTTTCTCCAGTGGTAGCGGGTAGTGATAATCCTTGGGTTTTGGTCGCGGGTTGTTTCACGCGGAGTAAATCTAAGCGCGATCTCTACCCCAGCTTAGATACATTCTCATCCCATACCCAGCATTCCACCTTGAGCACTAGCGACCCTTAATAAATGTGAATCAGTGGTGAATTGAGTTAAACGAAGGACACAGGAAGAGGTAGCGCGGTAATAGTCGGAGGTTTGCCATTCGCAACGAAGCATGTCACTAAGCAAGAAAGTCGATCAGAAAGGCGATGGGTTATGTATTTCAAGTCTAGCTCCAGCATAGTACAGTATAGTAGATACCGATGAAAACGGAGTAATACTATCAGGTCGCTGTTACATTTATAGAGCAAACAAGCGGATACTAATCACCAAAGCGCAAAGGTATAAAATTGCTTTATTTCCATAAGAGTTTTATTCTACGGGGAAATTAGCTCCATGATAAGCTAGGGCAAAACAAAAAGACAAAAGAAGAAGAAGAAAGGATGGTTTTTCCCAAATACAAAACGAAAAGATAAAAGCAAAAGCATCAATCTACAGCTCTCCTGCTCTGCTTCTGGCCGTGCTTGCCTTCCGCATGAACTTGCTGGAGGTACTTGCCGAACCAATCCCCAGCAAAATTTCCAATCTTGACGCAAATCATAGTGGGATGGGTTTTCACAGCCTTCATATGCTCTGCCACCTCTTTAAGGGTATCGTTGGTAAGCCATCCAGTAAAGCTACTGACTTTCTCCGCCTTTTACGGGATGCCCATATCCACCATGTACTACATGCCTTGATCGAGTCTACGCTGGCCAACGGCATAATTCTCATCCACGAAACCTTTGGGCTCTTGGGCCACGGAGAGGGTAGTCGGGCGAGCTCGGGGGGTGTATGCAGTAGGCAAGAAGATCTCGGATTTAGTATTAAACCCAAAGACTCCAGCCCAGTGATGGCGGATAGGAACAAGCATAGTCCAGACAATAATTTCGCGGGGACCACTCCCGCCAAGGGCTTTGGCGACCGGACATGCACTGGCAACCTCCTGCGTGTATTCCATCATCTGGCGTTCGACAGCGGTGGTGTCGGCATTCAGGTTTATTGTCGCCTAAAAGGTTATATAGTTCATAATGTTAAAAACGCGATACTCCAGAAGAGCGCATGCCAAACCTCCACCCCCGGATCCGCACGGTGTAGACAGAAGTATAGCAAATGGTAGGTTGGCACAACCGACCGCCAATTGGGCAAAGCACAAAGGATTCAGTGCGGATCAGAAGAGCAGTGTCACGGAGGTTGGCGGAAAAAGGTATTCCCGGTTGCTGGGCCACTGCGGGGTCATAGCTCCACGCCACTGGGTCCGCGGACCCCTACTAGAACACCAGCTGCCACTCTTCTAGAATTCGACATCCTCATTTTTCCTACAATTCGTGTTCTTTATTGACTGCTCGCGTTTTTGCACCGCCCACCCGCCCCCCGCTGATAAACACCCAAGCACCCTCATTGCCACTCAGGGACACATTGGCCGCAACGATCTCCCCGGGCAAGGGCAGCGACAACCTCACCAAAGCCTCCGGCAGTGGAATCTCGAGACTCTGAGCCAGGCTGCCGTCTCTGACTATACTCTCCTTTGGCGTTGTTGTTTTTCCTATTCCCTTGGTTTTCCTTTATTCTGTATCTAGTCTTTTCCTATCATACTCTCTCGGCGTTGGAAAATTGGCGCCCAATTTGTGATTGTCATCGCGCCGAACGCCCCAAAGTACTTCCACTTGCCGCCGATGTAGGTGTCCATCGCGCGCAGATACTCGTCCCCGACGCTGTACGGACAGTGACTGCACTCGGAGGGAGCGGAGGGATTGGTGAGGTAGCCGGTGGTGGTCGCGGGGAAGTTCGCCACGTGGAAGGCCGACGCCTTCTCGAGTCCCGCAGGGGGTCCAAAATGCCAAGACAGTGAGGGGAGCATTTGACAGGGATCCGTGGATTGTAGTCGAGAAGACATCGCTGAGCCAGTGTGTGCAGGGGGGGAGGTAGTAAATAGTGTAGAACAAGGCGTTTGGAATCCCGTGATGCGAGATGATCGTCGCGTTGAAGACTGAATACCTCAACGATGCAGGGAAATGTCTGGGCGCTCTTAGTGACGCCTGCACTGTCATTGGGGGAGATAAAGGTGACTTATTTTCATGGGTACCTTTGGCGAAGGTGAAGGCGCGGTGACTTAGTTACCTTAGCTTAGATGAACAGGAATAGCCACAACATCGCACAAGAAACATTTTTGTGTAAGAAGAATACCTTCACCATGAACAATGAGAACTCATGAACCTGGAAATGGTGGTGTCGGTTGGCGGCCTGACCGGAGATGCCATTAGGGGTAATAGCCGCAGAAGAGATTCCCTCACTGGCATGAGCAGTGCCGAACGGAAGCTAGCTATATATCCTTGATGGTAACTCTAGATCTATTCTCCCAAATCCTGCGATTCTCGAAGACCTTTGGAATAATACTTTTGACGATGGATGTCGGGAACCTAGAGTGAAATGCGTGATAACAATCTGGTTTCTAAATCTGGCATCTCAAATAGTTGCTAAAAAACAATCACTCGAATCCAAACCCCTCCACTTGCCATGGGTGATACCAGGATTCCAAAAGGTCAATCGAGAGTTTTAAGCTTCAACTCACTTTCCGGCTCCGGAAGACCCCATGGGCGCAACCATAAATTGCTGCTCAGAGTAGCCCCTAGCCTTGCTCAATATCTTCCGCTCACCACCAATATACGGAACAGTGTACTCGGCCTCCTTGAACGTAAAGATGCTCGTACTATCAATATTCTTTTCAACCTCTTCGCTGGATCGATCCACGTTGAGCCAATTAGCGACGACAGGACTTCTAGTAGAGTTCTCACCCCTAGCCTTATTAGCATCGGTAGCACACTTACACCCTTCTTATCCTCCCTAAACCCTAAAACTGCCGAGCGAGTGGCAACGAAAGGCAACCTATAAGACGCATTACGCTGAAAATGAAGGAAGCATATTCATAACACACAGCACCAATTCTAGCTTAATAGATGGTTTAGCCGCGCCGTGATATCAGCGCTCTGTGCTAAATTTGAGAGTTAGCTTCCAAGAAGATCTGATTGTGGATAGCGTGGGTTTAGCCAACCGGTGCTGAGTCAAGTTTTCACTGCGCTATGCAAGATAGTGATTTGGTTGGTTGTGGCTATTAGGCAGGTTTCTGCTAATACGGTCGTAATAGGTACTATTCTTATTTTTATGGCGAATTATCTAAAACACTGAAGTTCTACTAAGAACGGTACAAAACTTCGTGTACAACCACTTTACGACCGTCTTATTCAAGAACTGTTCTTAAGAGCCTACTAAAATTGAGCCACGGGGCGCTATAGCGTATTTGGAAAGGCTAGTGCGGTTGCTACGGTGATAACAACAGTTCGTATTAAGAAGGCCGTAGCAGAACCTGTCTATTTTCTTGGAATCTACTCCTACTAACTTGTCTTAGTTATTATCTTGTAGGCAGACCGGATTGGAACACTGTGCTAAGCAACATCCTTTATCATACCACATCGCATCATTTACCAAAATATAAATAGTTGGACTAGCGGCATTGCCACGGTGATTCGGCCCGTTGCCTCCGGCAACAGCACAATTATCATTTCGCACGGAGTGGCCAAATCCCCCTAATATGACACGAGAGAAAACGAAAGCTGGCAACAGAACCCCTAAATCGGTTAAACAAGAAACATACACGCCAATGCAGAAAAACTTCCAATAAACACAAATAATGTTATTCTGATAACCCATGCCCAACATATCCCGACTATTCCCCACCCCAACTCAGCATCCTCAAACCCTATTCGACCCCGCCCATCGCTCCCAAGGGCCAATCACTAGTCGAAGAACCGCTCCGGTGATAATCTCGAGAGATGCCCATACAATGCTCATCCTCAGTTGATGTTTTTTAACAAATAATAATTTTCATTATTTTATTCTACACTAACTTTAGGTGTGATCTTTGCTAATTTCCTTCCCTTATCGCGGTCCTACTTTTTGTCGATGAGGACCGTTTTTCGGACACGAGTTATCACTTGATGGAACTCCACGTGAGTAGTATGGTGCCGGACAACCAAAACCTCCTCTCGTGCCCGCTAGATCTGATATTCATAAATTCGGAAGAGCCCCTTCTTGAGAATGCATAATAATTTTTCCTTCGGTAGAATTCTTTTAAAAAACAGATTGAACCTCATCCGTGGTTTTGGATTTCATTTAAGTTAAAGTCATGCGGCTCTCATAGCTATGGCTAGTCCCAATTTTGCCAAGTGAAGAAGTAGGTACATTAACTATCATTTCTGAAGAAAGGAAAATAAGAAGAGGACCAAGTGAGTAAGGAAAGACAGAATATAAGGAAAAATCACACCGGATTGTTTAATTCTTTTGTTCCACTTATTGTTATGAGGTACCGTTTGAAAGAAAGTAGGTGAGCGGACAAGATGGAAGGGATTGAGAATATAAGAGCGAATGAAGCCAAGAGGGAAATGTCTGTATATTGAGGGGATTGTATCTTGCTTGCCATTTCTATCTATCGTGAAATAGAGGGTTTATATACACAATACAACAAACGACATGATCGTACTCGTTCTCAGACCGAAACCTGTCCGGGGAGAATCCCACTTCCCTCCATGCTATGTATTGTGATATACCCTTCGCTGTGCTAACCGACCTTTTCCGGTCATTTATGCGAACCCGGTTCGAAACCCGTCAAGCCAGGTATCCTTGATCCTTCCATCCGATTGATAATAACTGACAGAGAAACTAGTAACTAGAGACAAACACGATAGGAAATAAACAAACGAAAAAATCATATACGATGGAGTGATTGCCGGTGAATTCCAACACCACTGAGGGAGGCGTTGGGAAGGTTGCAGCTGCCCTTGTCGCTTGGGGAGGTTGGCACCGATATCTCCCCCGGTGACAATGCAGGCGCTAAATGATCGTGAGAGGGATGGTGGGTCGGGAACTAAGAATGTGAACTGTAGGTAGCCTGAAGATCTTGAATTGGTGAGCCCAAGGGGGATGCTACGTGTTGATGAGGTTCGGGGGGGCGTGCTGTATGTTATGGATATTCCACGGACCCGTCGTGCTCGAGCTATGACCCCGCGCTAGCCAGGTACCTGGCTATACCTTTCCCGGTTGACCTCCGACGCCCTACCCGTATCCAGGGGGGAGTCCATTAAGCTTTTCCCAATTGGCAATGGGTTGCCCCAACCCGGTATAGAATTGAGGACGCTACTCAACTTTATCAAACAGCACTCTGCAAAAATATTCTAATCAACAATTTTGGATTCACTAATGAAATTTGGATAAAATAAAAGCAAGTAGAGGCCCTGAAAATGGATTCTCTGCAAAATTTCTAGAAGAATCATTTTTACAATTTTTTTCTTGGCCACGGGTTATTCAGCATACCCGGATTTTCTGAGAACTTTGGGTGGATGGCAGGATTTGGTTGCCCGGCATTATAGCTATATGGTATCACGTTGACCGAGGAGTGGTAATCGATAACATTTAATATTATTGATTGAGAGAACTATTACAACGTTGAAAAATAAGAAAGATATATACAAGCTATATAGTGAAGCTGTACAGTCTTGCCATTACCACTGGGATCCCCCAATACCCACAGTAAGGAATTAAGAAAATGGAGATCCTGAAAGAAACCATATAGGAACTACAAATCACCAGCGCTCACTCCGATGTCACCGGACAACGTACCATCTTAGAATCTGCTAGAAAGATGTCGGAAGTTTAGCCGTAGTGTCAACCACCCGGTGAAGAATGAGAAGAGTGGGGCCGAAGGTTCAATGAATGGGAATGCGGTGAAGGAAGCGTTGACGGAAAGTGGGGAATTGCAGAGAAGATAGACGGTGTGAGAAAAAGGGACAAATGCTGTGATCATAGTTAGGAGACTCTCGGAAGAGTCTCCATCATTTTGTGTATTTAAGGATCGCATCTTCACCCGCTTGTAAGTGGTGCAGGTCACTACATTTTGTTTAAGTCTGTCTTCAATATATATCTTTCTCCGTTACTAAAAAACGCACCTCGCCACCATATACAGCCCACTGCCTACCAGAATTTTGTTAATAGGAACAATGAGGGGAACAACAAGAGACGACGAATACTAATCCTAAATAAGACCTTGCTTGAAAGAAGGTGGAAATCTGAAAGAAGCATTTGAGAGGAGAAAAACATGAGCGGAGGGGCGGAGGTGATTATGCGAAGATTTTTAGGGATGGTAAATTCAATCCCGAGGGTTTCGGAATTGGGGTTGGATACCGCGGCCTATAAGCGTCGAAACCGCCACAACACTTAAACGTTAAGCTTTAGATTTTCGAAATAGGAAACCACCAAGAAACATTAACTCCATCCCACTCCGATTATGAGAGGGGGACTCAAAGTATGTTTTATCTTTACAAACACCACTAGACTAGCCCTTCAAGCGAAGATGAAAAAATAAAAAATAAAAAATAAAAAACAAAGGGAAGTAGCAACATTAGTGAGATAAGAGGAATGAAACAAAACAAAAAGAGGTGAGACAAGGGAAATAGAACAGAAGGAATTAGGCTTGTATGAGTGAGGCCACTGAAGTGAATAGGGGAAAACTTTCCCACTCCTGAGTTGTGCGTTCAGAATGTTTCACGCTTGTTGTTCTGTTTTGTTTTGCCACAGCCACTGTAGTAACCGCTTCGTGGCTTCACTTTGGTGTCACTGTTTAAAAATATTGTTAGGGCCCGTTTAGAGCCTGTTTGGATTCAACGATTCCGTTCCGCTCCCACATACAAATGACCCACCCCCTCCCGTTTTAAAACGGAAAGGACGCTCTTTTCACAGTAGAAATGGTCGCCGAACGGAACGGTCCCATTTTTGCCAAACAGGCTCCCACCTATAGATGGCCATCTAGCAGCACAAGACGGTGCCGACCCCCAAGGAGGCCTTGACGGTTGGTGCGGTACAGGCAAGTACTTAGTATTTACCTACAGTAGCGTGCCGGCTATTATCTAGTGGGATTTCCAAGCATACGTCCATGGCATTGTCATATTTTGACCATCTAGCTACAGGAAATCAGGATAGTAGAAAATTAGCTAAAATTTTTCACACTGCCTATTCGGAATTTATGCCGGTTGATGCCGCACCGTCTAGTTTTACCATCCAAATTTTAAAACTCGACAGTTTGGTAAACAGGCCCTTGGTTTATCGCAACAAATACCCACTCAAAACAAAAATCCTCGGATCCTCTCCTAATCACACCTTATCACTCAAAAGCGTACAGATATCTGTAGTCTGGCCAGCCCCCATCCGATTGGCCCCTGAAGCCGGGCTATGGCCCAAAGTCCGGCCGGTGTGCCACCAAAAAGCTCAGGCAGTCGGCCTAGACCTCAAGCCTCGCTAGACCGGGGGCTTGGGAAAGCTCGGTGGGGGAGTGCCTGGATGGCCTGGGAAGCTGCCTGTCTCTAGATATTTAGTTTTAGCTTTTTTTCCCTTTTGTATTTGCAGGGCTAAGAATGTGTATGTTATATACTTGAAGTTCCATTCTGATAACGGCAGGTGAGTTGAATTGATTTTTCTTGTGGCGGCTTCGCTTATCCAAAATCTAAAGTTTAATGTTCGAGCGTTGTGGCGGTTTCAGTTCTTATGGGCCGCCGTAGTTGGATGTGGGTCAGATAAATGGTACTATAAATGATTGCGGTTCGGTATTTTCACTACTGGAGTGGATTTCGATTGATGTCTCGGTTGGAAGGTAAGATTCGCATCCTGCGTCAATAGTTATATGTACTTTCCCATACAAGCAAGGCCTGTCATATGGAGGGTTGGAACAACCCATGGCCAATCGGGCGAAGCATCAGGGATCCCACATGCGGGAGAAACCACTTCGCAGGCTCTAGTGGAAAAACATATCTCCGGTTGCCGGGCCAAAGCGGGGTCATA